>SRLM01000278.1:534425-593591 GCA_015708895.1 Populus ilicifolia | reverse complement strand
AAATATTTTCTATCCAAATTTAAAAAAAAACACTTTCATAAAAAACAAGTCAAAGTTTTTTTTAACTTGAAAATATTTTTCATTGACCAGCTTTACTAACGGAAAACAAATATAAGAAAATTTAGAAAATAATTTTTTAAAAATCATTTAACAGAAAACAAACACAGTAAAAAAAAACATTTTCATGAAAATTAGACCAGATTTTTATTTGACTGAAAAGTATTTTTCGTTGATTAAAAAGTATTTTTTGTTAACCGAAAAATATTTTCTGTTAATCAATTTTTTTAATAGTAGACAAATACATGAAAGTTTGGGAAGTAGTTTTCTGAAAACTATTTTTCAAAAAACAAACATGGCTTAAGAGAATATTTTTAATTATTTTATAAAATATTTTTTCATTTTAAAATATATTAAAATCATATCATCAGTTGACTCAGAATCTAGCACATGAAAACCATTAATTTTATTTTAAATGGATGTTTGAATATGTTATAATGTTAATTATTTTTTAAAGTATTTTTTATATAAAAATAATATATTTTTTATTTTTAAAAATTTTATTTTTATGTTATCATATTGAAAAATTTAAGAATATTGAAAAATTAATTTAACAAAAACTTCAAATTTTAGTAAAAACCAATTTAAGGCAAAAATATACATTAAGAGAGAGCACTAAATTGCACGCAGAAGGTAAGCCATTTAGATTTTTTATATTAATATTAAAAATAATTTTTTAAAAATAATAATTTTTTTCATATTTCATCAAAGCCTACTTCCCATGAGTCGATCCATGCATATGTCAAACGATGAAGAAGAATAAAAGAAAGCTTTTATAATTTCAATTTTTTTTTATTTTTATAAAGAGCCCTTGCTGGAGAAGCATGCCCACAATTATAGAAGTAGAGCAGAAGTGAAACGGTGCCGTAGACTTAATTTCTGTATGAGTAGAACTAAATTAATTTCAACACGTGTTGTTAGACCTTTTTTCATTATTTTAAATTCAATCATTGGTAAATAATTGATGGTGTTTGGACATATGAGTTTATGCATTCTACTCATGATTTGAAATTCAAAGGAAAGCTTTTCTGAAAGGTTAATGCAAATAATATTATGTTAGTATATATTAGCAACACTGACATTATATCTAATTTCTGATATTAGATTCAACACTGTATTACCATAAGCCACGCTTCTCCAGCACAGAAGCCCACCCACCACAATCTATTCTAAATCTTATAATCATAGCGATAAAATAGTTGCTTGATTTGCAACAGAGATGTTAAAAAAATTATATATATTGTCAAGATTTTAGCCTATTTTTTGCTACTTGTTTCAAAAAATATATTATTAATATATTTGTGTTATTTTTTGTATATTCATTGTTTTTTAAAAGAGCTAAAAATTAAAAAAATTACATTCCACGTGTTTAATTTTAAAAATTATTGATTAATTTTATTGGTGCTGATGCTAATATTGCTTTAAAAAAAACATTTGGATAGAGGAACAAAAATACAAAGTAAAAAAAAAAGGAACATAATGATTTTTTAATTGCTGGGGTGCCAATCAGTTAAGAAGAAAAGGACAAGTTTGTTTTGCCTATATACATCTCTGTGTGCGTGTTGGGGGGAGGTGGCGGGGGGCGGGGGAACCACACAAAAGTGGGGGAGGGCCGACAGTTGTGTGGCTGCACCACACAAAAATGAGGGGAGGCCGACAGTGTTACTCCAGTTCCCAAAATCTTCTCGTACTATTCCCATATTTTTAGTGTCAATTTCGGTATATCGTTGACAAATCAAATGCCTTAAAAGGTTAATTTATACCCTCAAATTATTTTTAGACATTTTGGTATAAAATATTTATTATTATGTATAATTTTGGATTGTTTGAATATTATCTTATTTAAATTGATGTATGATCTTGAATTTATAATTTGTGTTGGTTTATACATTTATTTTTGGGATTGTAATTGCTAATTGAATTTTAATTTTTGACTCATGTATTATGCTTAGGTTTAGTGTTTGATTGTTATTAAATTTAGTTTTATTAGTAAATAATTTATTTTTAAATTCATATCCTGTTCAATTTAGAAAACATTATTGTGTTTTGCAAAACATGATTTTAGTTAAATATTCAAAAAATAATCTTGCAATTAATTGTAAATTCTTTACCTTTTTCTACCCTCATATATTTAATATTTGAAATCATGATCTACACGTGAGACACTTTTTATTTATTAAACGAATTGGTTTTTTCATGATAATGATAATAATAATAATAATATCAAAAAATATTTCTTTTAAAAATATATATTTTTTAATTTGCATATGAAAAGATATCTAAAAAAAATTATCTTTGCATATTTTAGTATATTAAAAAAATCACAAAAATAATCTCTTTTTCTTTATATGTATTTTTGAATTTAGTAATCATTTTGATTAAAGCCTTGAAAACTTGACTTATATATATATATAATTACAAATACATATAAAATGTATTTCTCATATTAAAAAAAATATACAAATATTTTTTAACTTTCATATGATTGAGTTTTAAAACTGATAAAATAAGGATTTGTTTATCAAGAAATTTTTTTTTAAAACACAACAATATCTTAATTTATATCAGAAAAATAAATAATATAGTGTATCTTAAATAAAGTGTATTGAAGATATATATACCCTTTATATACAACTTGTTCTCTTATCTAAACTCATAAATCAGTTAAGGTTTTTAAATATCAAAATACTAGGTAGAAACTCTAATTTTTTTTCTTATAAGAAATAAAAAAAAATTGTTCTCTCTCAATCACCACAAAGATCTAGCCTAGAAAAACAATCGCTAACACCGTGCAAATGCAATGCTATTTATTCTCATATGAAAATTTCAAAATAATTGGAAACAACTTGGAAATGACTTTATTAGTAAAATAGTTAATTCAGTATACCATTTCTTTTTCAAGTTTTTTACTGATCAAATCCAAGAAAAAAATAATGCATTTTTAACAAATTCTAAATTCAAAGAAAACCATAAAAAATCAAGTACAAAAAAAAAAGGCAATAACCTTAATGTTGCAAAACAAATCATAAAAAAAATTAAATAATATATGAAAAATATTTAAATATATATAAACTACATAACCAATACTTTCATTAATATCGATACCACAACACGCTAATAATAAAAATAATAAATAATAATAATAATAATAAAATAATAATATTAATGATAATGATGATGATAATGATGATAATAATATAATTTACTTAATTAGAATGTAATATAAAGTTAAATGTATTTTAAATCATTTTTATTTTTGTCTTTTGAGTAGTTACTACCATCGACGTACATTCATCTTTTATATATATATATGGATTGATGTTTTGCTTCTCCATGTAATTGCAATTAAAACAAAAACTCAATATCAAATAGCTATACACATGCATATCTATAATTGAAAAGTTATTTCATATATAAAAAATAAAAAAAAGGTTTTTTTTATATTTCTCCTCACAAAATACTATTTATTTATTTATTTTTTCTCTATCGATGGTTTTTTTAAGCACTATTTACTTGCATAATTGTTTTATTTGCTTTTTTCTCTATCAATGTTTTTTTTAAAAAAAATCTTATTGTTTGATATTAAAATTATTTTATTAAGTTATCCCACTCTCAATACATAGGATTGCAAGTTATCCCAATTGATTTTTTTTTCCTTTTCAATTTCATCTTTTAATATTAAGTTGACTAAGAATTAGACTTTATGATTTATTTTTTTATTTTATATTAAGTTATTTCAACCTCATTAATCGAGAATAGTGTCTAACAGATTAACTTGGTTTAACTCAAGTTATTTTTTATGTTATTTTTTAATTTTTTTATACTTTTATCATTCAATATTAGGTTAGTTGAAAATTAAGTTTTATAATTTATTTTTATATAATTTTTATGAGGATTTATTGGTTTCATTATCAAAGTAGAAGATTTTGGTATTTGTACATTGATTAAATTGATTTTTTTATAGATTATTTTGGTCTGATAACTCAGGTTACAAGTTCTTTTTATATATATATATATATATATATTTAATTGGGTTGTACTTATTTTATTGCTTGAATTATAAGGTTAGTGTGGTAACCAAGGTTAACTTAATTTATTTTTTATGTTATTTTTAATTATATGATTTATAGATTTCATTGTTCAACATTAAGTCCGGCACGATCAATTGATAATTTAGCTTTATAATTTATTATAATTTTTTATTTATAGGGTTATATCAGTCTCATAACTAGAGTCATAAATTTTATAAGTTAATCGGGTTAAATCAAATCATTTTTTATTTTTTTTCTATAAAGTTATCTCTGTCTCATGATTTATATTATGACTTTGACATATTGAATTATATTATTTTTTTATATTTTTTTCTAATTATATCATTTAAAATTGGGTTAATTGAAAATTAAAATTTATATTTTTTTATCTGCTTTTAAAAGGGTTATCTCAGTCTTATGATTCAGGTTGCAGGTTTAACAAGTTAACTCGAGTTGTTTTTTAGATCTTTTTTTAATATTTTTTTCAACTTTATCCTTCAACACCATGCTAATTAAGAATTAGATTTTATAAGTTATTTTGATGTTTTTTTTACATGAGGTTACATAATCTTATAATCTAGATCGCAAATTCACCATGTGAATTCTAATTGTCCTAAATCAATTTAATATATTATTATTTTGATAATAAAAAATATTATTTTAATTTATTTTACAAGTCATTCAAATTATTTTTGAATCCTAAAATTTAGTTTTTATATAATTTAATTTTTTTCCATTAAAAAAAATCATAACATCTAAACATTATTTTTTACTTTCAAGAACAGACACTCATTCCTTCACCAGAAGAAGCCAAAGCTCAAGTACATGGAACTTTCCACTCCACAACATGACTTGTTTGGGTAAAATTGGGAAATGGAGAAAATATGGCCGTGGAGTAAAATAATGCGAGAGCATAGCAATTAGATAGCCTTAGTACGTGTGTTTGTGTTTTTTTTTGCTGTCAAAAATATTTTATAAAATTTTAATTTTTTATATTAAAATTTGAAATTTTTTTAATATACAAATATTAAAAATAATTTTTTTTAAATAAAAAATATTAATTTTATATATCTTTAAATAAAAAAACTTCAAAAAATAATATTCAGCAATACACCTTAGAATTGTAATCGAAGAAGCTGTAGTGCTTTTCTGTTGTATTTGGCAGAAGAAACGAAGCCATTCACAGACGTGTGGAAGCAAAAGTCAAACGAGTTAGCAACCAGGTCAAGCGGTACACCGGCCAAGATCGGTAACCTTCATCCAAGTGTCCTCCCCCTTCCTCTGTCTGCACTTCGTATTCTCCACCCTGACTAAATGCTATTCACCTATAAAGTCCAACCTTGGAAAACCTCTGCCTAGATTAGTCAGTTTTATCTTTCTCTTTTCCTTTCAATCTTCTTTCATTCTCTGCCTAGATTAGTCAGCCTGGCACCCCCTATTATCTATCTCCTCTTCCGTACCACATCACATGTGCTTCACAAGTGTTCCTTCTTTTTTTTTTTGGGGGTGGGTGAGGGGCGGCGGCCGCAAGAAAATCCCATCACGATTACTATTGTCAAACAGGACTTTTCCAATGAGGGCTCAGTGCCACTGGGATGGTCTCGATCTTCCCAGCTGTTGATTGACCTCGAGATGAGCGATAACTTTGATTATAAGGGTGTCTACGTGGAGGGTTCTGGTTGGGTGGTCCTTGAAGAAAACAGATTTCCGTGGATTTGAATGGTTGTTTCCTACTTGTCAACGTTTACGTGGCGATCCCTTGATATGACAGTGTTTTAAAGGACCCGGCATGCTTTGTATTCCTGGACCCTGGCCACAGGTGATGGATGATATGGGCGTATCCTGGTGATCTTCATTGGGGACGGCGAGCGAGCAAATTGAATGTTCTGTCTGTGATAGGTTTATTACGATATAATATTATATTTATAAACTGTGACGTGCCGCGTTGGATCATGCATTGATTTATTACAGTACAGCATGTATTGGTGTGGTCTGATGCATATATTTAAAACGAAGATTGAAAGATAGTTTTTGCTGCAGGCTCTGGTTTTCTTCGGCCTGACGGAGAAGCTATCTTGGGAAGGAAGACTATATATTTGAATGACAAATGTCCAATTGGGATCTGGCAGGACCACAGTATCTTGCAAATTATCGACATTTTTGGATCAATACAGATTGTCATATATATATAGGCCGAAACTGGAAATGATATCGTAAAAGAATATGCGGTTTTTTCTTCTTCTAAAACAACGAAGATATTTGCTTGTTAATAAATATTAGAGTGCCGTGGACTGCTAATTTTGAACGAGAAAATTCTACGAATTAGTTTATATGAACATTACGATTATGGACTTCAACCAACCAGATGGTTGCCTAGAGATCTATTGTTCTGTAGGGTTTGTCTTCTCTGTGGCTTGTACTGTTTCTTCCTGCATGGAGAGAGCTCTACCCTTGGAAGAAATCTGCAACATCTAGGATGGAATGTAAATGAAAGCGATCATCGCCGGTTGAAAGGCAGCGTTGCAAGAAAAGTGACGTGATTTTTTTAAGTGGTTTCCAATGAAGATTCAAAGCATCTGTTTAATTATTTACGTGGAAACAAGAAGGTTTAAAAAATTGTTTTTTTTTTATTTACTTAAAAAAGAATTACAGGCAGAAACAAAATAATTTTTCTTCTAAAAAAATCTTATAGATAGAAATTCCATCCATAAAAAAATAATGTTTATTTTTTACAAAGAAGGTGTTGCCATCAACACTAAATGATATATAAATAGTAAACTAATGATAGAGAGACGGTAATTACTAGAAAATTATATAAATTATTTTTTAATATTTCATTTAATAATTTAAGTTAGTGAATTGAAAAAATTCTTTAATATACTATGAAAGTTTTATTATTATAATTTCAAATCTTATTATCTTATTATCTTATGTTAATTAATAAAAACAAAATATAAAACAGTATATATATATATAGACAATTCAAATCTTATATGTTCTAATCAAGCTACTCATTGATCATTAGTGTTTGGTAATAATTTTCATGAGTTAGTTGGTGGGATGGAAATCTTAAATTATTTTATATTCACTCATGTTTATTGTTTGTAAATTGTTTGTAAAGAATATCACTTTTATAGAGCAAGAGATTGAACTCTACTGGAGATGAAATTGAAAAGGATCTTGAATTTAGCATGATTGGGTTAATAACATCAATTCCATAAAAAACTAGCCAGCTTCCTCGTGTTACACTGAGAGGATCAGATTAAAAGTTATTGTTCAAAGTAAAAATAAAATAAAATTACAAGCACTATTAACTCATTTTTAATAATGTATGTAAAATTCATCAATTTAAAATTTATAATAATATTTCAATCATTAATAAAAAATTATAGTATATTTTTCCACTAATTCAACAAAAGACCAGGGAAGGGGGGAGTTAATATTACTAAAAGAAGAAAGATATTAAGTTATAGTATTATGATAAATCTAAATCTTAAAAAAAAAACAGTAAGTGAGGTTTATATGGGATTGAACCCTTATATATATAACTTAGCTTGGGTAAAATGTCAAGCGTGTAAAATATGAGTCTGGCTTGCTTTTAAATCCAATATCATTGGATTTAGCTATGTGTTGATTTTAAATATATATGAGTTTAGTACGTTGCCAGATATAATTTTTTTGGGTTCAACTACATGTTGTGCTTAAGTATATATTAGCATAGTGAGTTACTAGACCTAATCATCATGGGTTCAATCACATACTAAGTTTAAGTAAATATGAGTTTGGTGAATTACCAAACTCAATATCCTTAGGTTCATTTACATGTTAAACCCAAATACATGTGAGCCTAGTGAATATCTAAATCAAATATTCTTGGATTTAGCTATGCACTGAGCCTAAGAACATATGGATTTGATAAGCTGTCATACCCAACATCCTCCAGTCTAAATATAAGGATGAATACATAATAGATCTAAAAGAAAAAAGAGTAAAAAAGAATAAAAAATTAAGAGATAAAGATTGAAGAGGGGGGCCTGTAGAGCTGTTGTTTAATTCGTAAGCTTAGGTGACTGTACTTAAAAAAAAGGACAAAAAGATTAAGAGATGAGAGATAAGAATGGTTCGTTCACTAGATTTACTTTAGAGGAGGGGTGGTTATGCTTAAAGCCTTAAAAAAAAGTTGAAAGATGAGATATAATAAACGAAGATTGATAAGGAGGTTGTGCTGAGAGATGAAGATTGAGAAACATAAATGAGAAAGGTTGAGAGATGAAGATGGGAGGCTGTACTAAGAGATGAAGATTGCGAAACGTAAGCGAGAAAGGTTAAAAGTAAAGATAGGGGTGGGGGTTGTGTTGAGGGATGAAGATTGTGAAAAATGGGTGGTGGCTGGGGTTTATAAAGTAGATGGGAAAAGCTGGAAAACTAGTATATATAGTACTACTAATTTTTTTATTTGAATCGGTTTGGTTCATTGTATTTGTTTTTAGCCTTTTAAAATGAAAACAGAATAGAACCGGCTTGTTTTTTAATTTTTCTAGTCAGTTTAATTGTTTTTTTTTATGATTCAATCCATTTGGTTATTTTTTTTTCCTTTTCGATTTCATCAATTTTTTGGTTTTTTTTCCACCCCTACCGTAATGCTAAGTGACGACTTCTAATTCATAAAATAAAGACCTTGACATGGAATCTCACTCCTGATGAGAGTCGCTATGATTTCAAGCTCTCACGAGGGTGCGACAATGAGTATGAAACTGACAATCATTATAAACCCTATATTGGGTCATGATACCTTGTTTGTTTATTCTTATCATGAAATGTTAAAAGTCATGAATAATTATTTATCTATATCCCTAAGTGTATAAAAGTCTTTTAAGGGTCTATAATATTTTCATCAACATTAATATTATGCAATGGATGTTTCTCTATTATTAATGCTATCAAGAGAAAATAACACTCCAATTTTTCCATCCAAGTAACAAGATAAGGTTCAGGAGCTATATGTATATTATCTGCCTGAACCATTCAAGTAGGAGGTTTACAATTTCTTTTTTGCTACGTACTTGTACTTTTATTCTCAAAACATTTAAAATACGAGAACAAAACATATTTGTCCTTAGAATTTAAAGCTTATTCTAACATTTATTATAATCCTTTACTAAAAGACATTGACTTTATCATTGGAGGGTCCCTAAATTCCATCAAAAGAAATTGTTTAACAGATATTAGGCCTTTACCACCAACCATCTACTTAGTGAAATTTGAAGAAGAGAATCATGATCCGAACATGTAACTAACCAGTATCCAAACACTAAATAACCTTATTCTTAAATATATTGGATTTTGAAATGTTTTCAGATTGGTTTAGATAATTATACACAATTCATATATATTTTTAATGTTAAAGTCTCACAAACTTACTTAAAGGAGCATGAGAACTTCATAATTCATTAAAATCATAAATATTTAAATTACAATTCATAGAATTTGTGTAACTTATTTGAAAGTAAACTTATTAATCATAATAAATATGAATAAATATAAAAAAATCAATGAATATTATAATAAATTATTAATAGTTGTTTAATCAGGTAAATTGATCGATAATTAGAAAATAATGCATAGTAAACTATATATAAATGTAGAAGGTACACCATGTAAGGAATTATGAAGACAACCAAAGATTAATAAAAACAATTGCTTTTAAACATTCCTTTACCTATCATAAATTATTTTAAATGCATCAAGAGAAAAATCTAATAATAGAGAAAATAACAACCTTTTCATTTAGACCATAACCCTTTCCTATTATTTAGGAGCCTTAACAATTCCTACCACTAGGCCAGCCCAAACGGCAAAATAGTTATCTGTTCAAGACAACTTGTCAAACGTTTTTTTAGGCTTTTAACAATGGACCTTATCCTACCAAATTCTTAAGAAGTTTAGCGATAGACATGTGCGAAGTAATTATCTTTAAAAAAATTAGTACAATGTCACACTTTTCTATGCTTATGCATAAATTGTTATTGCAGCATTACCTTTCTCGTTGATAGTTGTCTCCTATAATTTACCTCCATAGAGGATGCCTACTTTCTTGCTAATGACTATCTCTTTCAACCTATCTTCTTAGAGATTGCCTACTATCTCACCAATAGCTATTTCCTATATCCTAAGAGGATACCTATTTTCTTGTCGATAACTTTCTTCCACTAACTTGTCTCCTTAAAGGTGCCCCTTTCATGATAATCATCCTTGAGCGCTAATAGTTATACTAATGATGCAAAAAATCATTGCATCTAATGTTATCATTACTTTACTCTTCAAAAACTAAGCTCAAGTGATTGAAGTATATAAATATTTTGGATCACTAAGTAAATAAGTTCACTCAACAATAATAATAGCATAACACAACCACACACAATATTCAATCTCTTAAACTCTTATTTTTTTTGTTATAATTTCTTTATCTCTTATAATTTGATAATTTAAAAATGAAGGGTTTTTTATTCCAATAAAAGATTTATTTCCTAAGAAACATCAAATCTAAATATAAAAGTCTATATTCAAGCTCATATACTTAGCTAAAAACATATTCATGGAAAGCGAACAAGTGAGGTTCTTCCAACTTCGTCATATAAAAATTGTTTATATTAATATACTTGTATTTTTTAATACTTTTATAGTTCATACATATATATTTTATTTATTTTGTTTCCGAATAATGATTCCACTATAGATATTGTTATATTTATATTTTTTATTCCATAATAAATAAAAATTATTTTAAAACTAATTTATACGGTAAATCAAGTTAAAATTCCTTCTAGGATGTAATCTTAATACAATCTAGCCTCATATATTTAATTTTTTTTTAAAAATTCCTATCATAGTAACTAGTTCATGAATAACTTTTTTTTAGCCAACAGAGCGTCCATAACCTTTCAAGCGAAATTTATCAATATAAAAAAGAAAAAAAAATGAAAAAGAAAAACTCATGGCGAGGTTCAAAAACAAAAGCTCCCACGCTTAAAAAAAAACGTTTGGCGCCATTTTAATTGGAGTTGGAAAAGAGAGTACTGGGCCACCTGTCCAGTCTTCAGACCAAAGGCATAATTTTGCGACACGTAGATACCATCCATGCTTACCTGTAATTAGATGAACCACAAGTTGTGGTTAATCCTGGAATCGTCCAGAACAGGCCACATACATCCCCTCCCCCTCCTTGAAATTTGTCAAAATCTTAGTATATAAATACATAAACGAAACCCCACCTTTTGTAATTCCCTGCCTGTCAGGTTTCGCTTTAAGCAATCTCTCGTTACAGCAAATCATCACCTTCTCAGTTGTTCTAGCTCTCGTCCCACTTGCAGGTTTTCTTCTATCTTGGAGAGATGAAGAGAGAAGGGTCATTTGAAAGGATGGTGGTGGTGGTGGAGGAGAATGATGGATGTTCTACACCAAAACACCGGCGGATACCAGAGCCAGTGGTGTGTCCACCACCACCAAAGAAGAAGCCCTTTAAGTTTTGGAAAACGAGGGACCCACCCAAGGACGGCTATTTCAACCCTCCTGAACTTGAGCAGCTTCTTTTCCCCATGGTTTCAAGACGGCAAACTTGTCCTTAATTAGCTTTTCTTTTTTTTTTTTCCCCTTCTCTCTTCGGGGCTTGTTGCTTCGCGGGATTGACTTGTTTTTGTTAGGTCAGGACTCAAGAAAAGG
This sequence comes from Populus ilicifolia, assembly GCA_015708895.1. NCBI lineage: Eukaryota > Viridiplantae > Streptophyta > Magnoliopsida > Malpighiales > Salicaceae > Populus > Populus ilicifolia. The sequence continues at coordinate 581,784 of SRLM01000278.1, read as the reverse complement.
CAGCCTGTGGATATATGTAATGTAGCTTTCTGTTCAAGAAGCAGTAGGTGTAGCTTGCAGGAAGGAAGGGTGTGGATGAATTGAAGACTGAAGTTGGAGGCTTTTGTTTCCATTTCTTTTTGTACATAGAAATGAGGTCGATAATCAATGGATTTGTGTTATTGCAAGACTGACTGAATCTCTAACAAATGTTGTGATAATTTGCCATCGTCGTCTTGTATTTTTCATTCCTTTCAAGAGAAGAGATGCTGTAGTTTTCGATAGCTTCATGGTGCAACAAATTAATCCACGTTTATAATAAGTGAGTGCTTTGCGACTTTGCCAGTGGAAGTGGACGATGACCCACCCCTCTTCCTTGTCCAGAGAAAATGACCGCCTCTTCAATTTGGACTTCGAAAATGGGCCAATCACTCGGGTCTCCTTTCATGGTAATAATGGGCTCACTCAAATTGAAATCATCGAGGGATAAGGAAACCATGAATTATATCAACTTGCAAGTATTGGAATATATTGTGTGGTCTATTTCAGAGGTAAATCATGTGAGATAATGGCATGTAATGAAGAGTGCTTCTATTATTGATTATAAAATAATATGGATAATTAAGTACATGTTTGGTCATGTTATACAAGTTGTTTTTAAATATATTTTTTATTTAAAAATATATTAAAATAATTTTAAAGATGCAGTGCAATTATCCCTTCATTCCACATAAAATTCTCTAACATACATATAATTCTTTGCACAATGCCCACTAGTTTACATCCAATTAAATCAACCCTCCTAACACTACATGCAAAAGTGGTCGGCTCCAAGTCCCCTTTTGTTACCACAATTTGATCTTCAATCCTTTATAATTCTACACTGAAAACCACCTATGCCACACCAATTAATCTATTTATAACCAATCAATCATATATTTCCATTTAATACTAATATATTTCGCTTTTTATTAGCATATTACTAAACTCAAAAATATTATAGAATTTAGTAATTTCACATTCATGAAATTAATCCCACAACCCAACAACTATCAAAATATATCCTTCCTTTGTTAAATTCAATACTTTTAAGAATCCAGCTAGTATTTAAATTATATTCCATACTTTTTTATTTACATACCACACACTCAAAACATACTATAATTATCATGTTTACGCATTATTTCAACAATTTTCACTATTTCCATAACATTTGTAACTCATTTTCCTTAACATAAAATCAATGCTTTCTATGGCTCGAACCAAAGGACAACCCATTGCTCCTTACTTGTTGAAAAGACGTATAAGAAGGCAGGACTTGCCTAACATTTTTCACATATTTCTTTCAAATTAACACAGACATGCATTCCATTAAATTATCATTTCCCTCCCACCCATTCAACATGGCCGGCCCTAAGAATAATTTTCACCTCTTGGTTTTTTCTTCAATTTTAACCAGCTTTTACTCTACGTAACATATATTCCATGTCATTACAACAATTTCACAATCAACAAACTTCCCCCAAATTTTATTCTAAATTCCTAACCTGCAAAGTTAGGGTTTTCACCCAAAAATTGCTCCAAGTTCAAAATAACAAGAATTAATCGGTGAAGACTACATTACCAAGTTGTTTTCCACTTAGTTGTGTTGCTCCACCTCTTCTCCCTTCCAAATTCTTTGTTTCTCTCTCTCAAACCCATCCTTAATCTTGTTTTCTCCGTCAATAATCCCCCATAAACACACTCCAACTTATATATACTTAAAATATTAAACCATTAATTTATTAGAAAAAAAGAGAAAAAAAGCATCTCCTCTCTTTCATTAAAGCTAGCTGCTGCCAACCATTTAGATGATAAAGGGAAGGAATTTTTGACTTAATTATGGAATTGTCATCACTTATGCCCATGTGTTATTTTTGTAATTTTATTGAACTATTGTTACCTTCATTAGGTTTGTTAAAACTTCAATTCACCTATAATTTTAACCAAGATAAATAATATATCAAGAGATTGTTTATAAAATTTTAGTTTATCTAAAAATTGGATTGAAAATTATATTTAATATTATAAAACCTGGTAATTTAAAATTTCACTCTAAAATTCAATTTCCTGTACTATTTTATTTACTTAAATTATTAAAATTTTCAAAATAATTCATTGCAGGCTCCTCATTCATAATTATAATAAAATCTTTCCTCAAAGTTTTCAGCATTTGTTTTTGTCAAAATAACGCAATTATAACAATTGTACATAGGGCTTTTATCAGTGATCAACGTATTTTGCATGTAAAATCATCTATTACTTTATTTAGAATTCCCTTCTATTTTTCTAAATACTTTCTCTCCAAATTTATTAAAATTTATTCATTTAAAATAATTATTTTACCCAATCAAAAAATTTATGCAATTATCACTTGTTAACATTTTGTGTCCATATTTTATATACCATGGGAATATTCATTTTGTTGTTTACTAATGAATTTAGTGATAGAAAATTCAGTCAATAAATATCACTGATGGAAAGTTTTAGTCTATTTATATTTGTTAATTTTATAGTACTAATTTAAATTAATTTAATGATGATATTCATCCCAGATCAAAATAAATTCCCTCTTAATTTATCATTTTTAAATAAAAAATCACTCTATTTACTACTGTTTCACCAATTTTTAGGCCCGGGCTTTACGCTTTCCCCCTATTTCTCCCTTTAGTCTTCCTCTCTCAAGCCACATCAATTTTTCTCCTTTTTTTTTTTACTATTACTTCTTAAATATCATCTTTTATGATTGAATCTTTCTAAAATTTTATGTTAATTTTTATACTTGTTAATTAATTTGAAAGAGATGTGAAGTTATTTCTAATAGGGATTATGTTCGTATCAAAGTTCTTAAATTTGGTTTGATGGCCAATCCAAGGCCAGGATTTCAAATTTTGATCGAGTTGAACAGGTCAACCGGGTTAATTTTTATTTAAAAAAAATTTAAAACAATATCATTTTAATAAAAAAACAAAAATCAATAGATTATAACCAAGTTTTTTACCGGGTTTTACTGAGTTGTCCAAACTTTCAGGTAAACCTACTGGTTCGGCCGGGTCAGAATTTATTTTATTTTTTCATTAATCTAGTCCGGGTTGGCTGGGTCTCTAATCAACCCGTCAAATCAGGCTGGGTTTCAAAACATTGTGTTAGAATGACATAACAACATGCATTTCCTAGTTTACAAGCGATTTAGGCCTTCATTCGGTATCATAGTGGTGTAACCATTTTATGGGAGTAAAACATGAGCAGCAACTACGGAGAGGACGAGTACAGACAAATCAATTGATGATTACATCTTTAAATTACACTGACAAAGCCAGCAGCGCCGGAGCCATGCATCAATCAGATACATAGCCACCATTAGTTAACAAAACCAGAGGGCGTCGTCGGTAGTTCTTGTATATGCACAAGTTGCTATTAGCTAATATTTGTCACTTAGCTCTAGAGGAAGCACCATCAATGAATATAATAGTCCTAGGTTATCCAATTGATTGAGTTGATGCCTCGCATTACGCCGATTAAACTGATTCCCTAGTAAGATATTGTTTATAGGCAAAAGCATGTAGGTCTTTATGAAGTGTCTTTTGCCTTTACACGTAGTGCACACGTTTCCTTGCTTATTAGCAGTAAATCACAATTATCATTAGCATAAAGTTACATGTCAACATGGTGCCACTTGCCCCCGTATGAACGAAATGCGCTCCACTTTTTCTTCAGGGAGTTGGACTGAATTGATGCCTTTCTGATCCATGGATGTGCTGCTTGCCTATTTTCTTGAAAGGGAATGAATTTTGTATTGACAGATCTTGTGACATCATACATGTTAATCCTTGTAAGCAGTTCTGTGGTCCAATAACTTTGTCATGATGACCAGAGGTTGAGGTCAGAGGCTGCAAGATTGGTTAAATAAATAAATAAAAAGGAAAATGAATGGGGATCCAAGTCACATGGGACAGAGGGAATAAAGAGAAAACCATGATAGTCTAGCCATATGACCGACGGCTAAACTCGATCATGTTTGAGCCTAGCGAGCACCGTCTGCCTCATGTTTTAGGATCTGAAGGGGTTAGGTAACATGTAAGCTCTACATTCGGTGTAGTTCGATTGACTCTGGAAAGGGCAAAACCCAAAAAGGTAAGGTAATTCGGTACAATCTCAACAATCCATTTACAATGGAAAGTGAACATGTAGAGGAAAATCTAATAAAAAAATGAAACAAAAGCTAGTAATTTTGGTGTTTGAATCCTGTTACGTACCAGGAGTAAAACATCGTAATAAAGTTTTGCTTCGGTTTGTTTTTACTTTTTAAAATTTTTTAAAAGATTATTTTTTTACTTTAAATTAATTATTTTTAATGTTTTTAAATTATTTTAATACGATGATATTAAAAATAATTTTTAAAATATAAAAAATATGATTTTAATACATTTTTAAATAAAAAATATTTTAAAACATAATTATAATCTCGATCGTAAATATATTTTCAAGCACGTTAGTAGAAGAGAAAAGATGCTTTTAGTAATATATATACTTACGTTAATTTGGCTGCTCAGAAAACTTGCAACCATACGGAGGGAGGTGAACTTTTACTGTATTAATCCCTGTAGATGTAAAGACAACATGCTGTGTGGCAGTGTAGAATTGATTTGGTTATATTTTGGTTGTCTTAGCTTCTTTTCAGAAAACCAATTCGTCAACAAAGGATTGCTGAGATTACTTTTATCTTTTTAATTTTTTCAAAATATTATAATTACTTATTTGTCTCAAAGCTCAAGACACAATGAACTGCTGGGCAAGAGTGTTCAAGCCTTCACACGTTTTGCAAGATTATGAAAGAAACTTTTTATCCCTGCATTCAAGGAAAAATAAGGAAGGAATTCAGGTGTGATTTCATAAAAATTATGTTAGTTTTTTTTTTTTTTAATATTGAAGTCAGTTTTTCACTCTAATTAATTAAATTTTAAATTAAAAAATAATTCACACATAAAATGCACTTCTAATCTTATAACTATACGTATATTGTATCCTGGGACCAAATATGTTGTTTCACCTTATTATTAAAAACACTGTCTTGTCCTCTATTTTATAGGGTGACACATAATGATGGTTGATGAATAGTTTTTTTTTTTTGTTGGTTTTTTCTTCTTCTTACTTTTCTCTCTTTTCCATCAAAAGTGCACACATATTCTCTTTTCTTTTTTTTTCTCAATTTTATTCCTCAAATTTTCTATTGCTTATTTTAGTCATTGGTACTTTTGAGAAAGTTTTTAATATTTTCAATTTTATCCTTGAATTATAATTTGTCATGAATTATTGTTTTCAATTTAGTTCTTATTCTTTTAATTCTTGATATTTTACCTTGACTCTTGTTTTTTAGAGTTTTATTTTTTTCAATTTTATTTTTCAGTAAAAGTTTATGTTATTTTATTTTTTTCAATTTAACCCTTATCCTTTTGGTTTTTTTTCTTTTTGTTAAATTTTTTTCCATTTCAATTTAACATTCTAATGATAATTTTTTTATGCCCTCTAGTTTATTTATTTTTTATTTTGATTGTCAAAATTTTGATGCCCTAATTCTTTTAGTTATAATTTTTTGTGTTATAGATTTTTTTCTCAATTTAATCATTAGACATTTAATTTGTTAGAAATTGAGTTTCGTGATTTTTTCATTTGTCATGCTTCTGAACTAATGACACATTTTACGGGTTTTAAGAGTTGGTACGAGTAGATATTCTTTTTTTTTCTCATTTGCTTTTATGGTTTTATCATTCTATATTATTTAAAAAAAAAGATTGGTTTTGTAGTTATTTTTAATTTTTTTATTGTTTTATCCTGAAACCTTTTTCATAGAGTTTTTTTAAAATTATTTTGTATTTAATTTTTGAATGCCTTTTATTTTATTTTATTTTTTGCTGATGTAATTTATTTTTAAAAAATAATTTTTTATTTTATTCTATTCACTCAATTTCATTTATGTTTTTATTTCTATTATTTTTTTTATAGATTTTCATAAAAACAAATTGGTTGGTACAAACCAATAAATATTTCATTTTACAACATTAAATATCTTGATCTACATCAATGTTCTATTTTTTTTTTAGTTTTTTTTATTTGTTGTTAATAATTTTTTTTGTTTATTTAAATTTATGATTATCAATTTATTTTATTAAATACTTGAATAAATTTTTTTATTTACACTGAACTTTTTATGGAGAAAACATATTAAAATAGCTTGTCTAACCAATTTTTTTTTAAAAATTGCAGCCTAACAAAGTGCGTGCCAAATATTAATTATTTTCTAGAATTCACTCTAAAAAAAAATACAAGTAGGAGAGAAGATAAAAATCATACCCACAAAAAACAGTAAGAATATCTCTATAAAGAATTTATTTCTTCTATTTTTATTTTTTTTTTCCAAAATGAATCACATGAACTACTAATAAAATACAACTACTTAGCATATTTAATGTGATAAAGTTGGCGATTTGAAAAAAAAAACATTTAGAGAACAAAAAAAAGATGTACTTTATTTTCTTCATATATATAAAGAAGTCGCTCTTTTAATTATGAAAAGAAAAAACTAATCTCCGAGATTCAACAATTTCTTCTTCTTCGATAAACTCAACACTTTGCCCTACGGAGGGTGATGGAGCCAAAGATCTAGTTTTCTTTTTTTCTTTCTTCTTTCAGTAACATAATGAAATTAGCTGTTCTTATAGATTGAAGGAATTGCCAGCCTCTTGTTTTTTGTCGTTGTACATACGCAATTAGTTTGACCAAGCGCGAAGCTAAAATTTGTTGTTACATTAAAAACTATACAGTTATTTTATAGAGTATATATATCTCCATAAATATTTATATTAAATATTTTAAATATTTCTTAGATATTTATTTAAAAAAAATCTGTATGAACAGAGGTCAAGAAGCCAAAACTTATCTCCCTGATACTTCATTTCTTTAGAGAACACAAATCAAGTACAACACAAGTTTAATGTAAAATTTAAACGAAGTTCAATAAACATTTAATAAAAAATAATATTTATTTTTCCCATTATTTGTATAAACATTATACTGATCATAGCATCAAAGTATTTTTCTGACTTTTCTCGATACAATTTTATCGACTCATCAACTCATGGAAAGCGCCTTCAATTTCTTTACTGAGTTTTTTATTCCAGCATCTTCAGAATATATTAAGATCGAACAATTATTAAAACACATTAAAAAATGAATTTAGAAATGATATACTAAGGACTAAATTGTAAGTTACAGTGTCAGGCCCCCTCCGGACCTCCGCACTAAAAATTGACTCGTCAGTCTGTCAGCATATATAGGTGAATTTACTCACAAAGATCGATGTAGCTTATAGATGGAATTAAAATGCGACGAATCTTAAACTTGTCGAATTGAAAAAGGAACAAAGAAAAAAAAAAGATGGCGTCAAGAACACCTATTCATCTTTCAATGATCGTGCTAGGGCCCAGAAAAATGACAGGTGGCTTGGTCTCAATTGGAAAGCAATTTAAGGCATTTGAAAAGCTAAGTGTGGTAAGAAAGAATCCAAAAGTCATTGGAGGAAGCAGCATTGGATATCTGGGGTCACATCCCTCTGCGTTCGTCCCCACAATCCACATGGAAGGCTTGTCTAATCCTGGGTATCTTCCTATATAGAATTTGGTTGTTTACCCATCCTCAGAACCTGGGAATTGGCTTTATATAAAGGAAAATTCAGTTCTTACCAATCTTAAAAGCCACCACTCCAGCATATATTTGTCATTTTCCTTTTGGGAGATCTTACAGATTGCTTATCTAGAAAAAAGATAGATCTTGCCAGTTCCTTTCTGGACACCTGTATGTAGAAGCTGTGGGCATTTGTGGATCAGTCCTTGGAATATTTTTTTATATTCTGGCACGGACTGCGGATTAACTTGGATTTCCAGCTGATTTATTCAATATTTCGAGTCCAATCAAATCATTTCTTTTTGCTAACATGAAGTGCTTCGGGTCTATATACTTCCAACATAAATCACACACACACAAACACAAACACAATCAACTTGATATAATCGGATTCATGAGCTTAGTTAGTAGCCCATATGATCTCAGAAGTTACCTACAAACCAAAGAATCATCTTCTCGGGTTAATCAATTATCTAACCCCTCCTTCAACTCCATCTCTCTCTATATATATACCCTTTCCTCTCTTCCTCCGTATCTTCACAGCAAATTCACACACACACAGTTTCTTGTGATCCTGCTCGTTTTCAGTCTGTATTTTTTTTTTCTCATTTTAACGTGCTCCAACAATTGCAGTCTAAGTTATGTAAATGTCGAGAATATTGAAGAGGTGTGATACTGTTGTTGGTCATCAGTTTGTGAGTTGCATCTGCCTTTACCTTTCGTTCTTTTTCTTTCTTTTTTTTGGGCCATTGGTTTAACCACTAGTGGGTCTATCCTATTTAGCTCCACAATGATTAATTCAGGTGGATTTATTAATTTGCCTTAATTACCGGGCCATTCATATTCATTCCTTTTCTTTACTCTTACTTCATGGGTTATTTCCTTCTAGGGTTAGGGTTGGTCCGTTAATGCTCGTGAAAGATCTGATCAAGATTGTCAGTCTATATTGGCCGATGCGGCAGCATCAAGATTCACAAACTTTAAGGCATGAGTTGGGGGTGGTACACGGTCACCTCCTTTACTCGAATGGTTCCTTTCTGATGGGAATCTTGATGATGCTGCATCGGCAAATATATGACTATTCTTCTTAATTTACTGTTGCATACCAAACATGTACAACGAGTTCAGCAATTTGATCAAAGGTGGAGTGTAAGTTAATTATCTAACCAAAACCATGAAGGTAATGGTTCTTGAACATATCTCAAGCTACTATTTAATTATGCTTGTTGAATGAATAAATTGTGTGAATATTTTGATTATCATGTCCTTCGGTAGTTTTCACTTGCCTACTTAATTTCCAAGGTTGGTGATTGATTGTGTTGTCAACTAAGTGAGATTTCGTTATCTGGTGTTGCTACAGACCAGTTTTATGAATTAATGAAAGATAAGAATGGTCAGTAGACGACTAGCTAGTCCTCCCTTTTCAGTTTTAGGCGTGGTGTTTCTTTCAAACCTCAGCTTAGTTTTGAGAAATTCACTGAATATATAAAGATTACATATTATCCAAAATTCTTTCGATGTTTATTTCAATTTACACAATGATTATTCTGCACTTTTATGGCATCAAAACGGCAGCCGGAAACCTTCTGTATCTAGTTCATAGGAGAGCATATAGCTCCAGGATCACTTCTTTCTTTAAAAATGTTGTCTTGAGGTTATATTTATGCAGCAGCTTTTCCTTAAGACTGAGTTCTATCTTTCCTGCTTTTTATTTTTTTAATAATAAAAAACGTTCATTTTCAGGTCATATTTATGTAATAGCTGTTCCTTACAGCGATTACTACAAGGTGGGGGGTTAGCCTTTTCGTTAACTAGTTGAATGGTTCCTCAGCAAATCCTTAACAGATAACTTACTCTTGTTTTTATTTTATTTTATAAATTGCTAGCGAAATGAATATTCCTGAGCTTCTCTTTTTTGACTCGTTTTCTTATGACGTCTCATGCGTATAAGATCCTAGTAGCATTTTAGAACAAGAAAAGGAATTTTTATTTGAAATGATTGTTGGTTTGACAGAAATTAAGGATTGGGAGATGAATATCCATTATGAGTCTATGACTATATGTGATGCCTATATATCCTATATCACAGGATTATTAAGAGAGATAAAATAAAATAAAATAAAAACGTTAATGAATCTATGTATGATAAAGAATTTATTTTAGATAATAAAGTCCAACTCAATACTGTTGTGCTGATATACACACTTCATATGAGCTCGTGAACCTGTCTCGCTAACCAATACGAAGGATTTAGATTTGCTGAAAAATATAGATCAAGGGCTCCACCGCCCGATGTATATCTTTCCGTCTTTCTTTCTTTTTTATAATCACACAAGGATTAATTTCCCTATGAATTAGCTAGCTAGGTGCACCCAAATAATTAAATTGACATCAAAGTGGCTGGGAGTTTTAAAATGTATTACTTAGAAAAAATATTAAATTAATTAATTATATATTAAAAAAAACATTTTAAACGAAATATTACGCGTCATAATGTCAAACACACTAACATATTTGCATATTTGATCATTGCTCAATCTGTAATCTGTCTTCTAGGTGGCTCGCCTTTGGCCTCCTCATGCGCTTAATGAACTTGTCTGATTTATCGGGGAAAAGAAAGAACAATGACGACATTTATTGTCTATTTTAGAAGATCATTTAGCTCTTATGGTGGTGGCGCTAAGTACAGATGAGTGAGTTTTCAATCTCCAGTGATATTACAACGAAGTAAGGGAATAGGAAAAGCAAGTTAAGGAAGGTACCATGTTTATGCTTAGTTTTGTTTTTTTTGTACTTCTTGATGGAAAATGTAAACCTAGATTCATTGCTAAAGATCAATGGTAACATAGATGACATTTGAGTCATCCATGGCGCTGCTAGCCTAACTTGTGGCAGCCACGTACCAATCTTTACATTACTGATATAGCCGTTGACGATAATAGATTCAGACTCTTTTCAGTTGAAAGGATGACATTAAGAGAAGATGGAGAAGAGTTCGTAGCTCATTACTCTGACATTTCAAGAGTTAATTAGTTTTGAAAGTGAAAAGAAAAGAAAAGAAAATTTAGGATAATTTATAGGAAATTATTTTTTAATTTTTTTTTATATTTGTTTATTATTAAAAAAATTGGTCAATAGAAAATATTTTCTGATTAACAAAAAAACATTTTTTAATCAACAGAAAAAACTTTATGGTCAACGAAAATATTTTTTAGTAAAAAAAAATTAGCTTGGTTTTCAAAAAAATATTTTTCTTTTTAGCTGTATTTGTTTTTCGAAAAGTGGTTTCCGAGAAAACACTTTCTAAATTTTCTTGTGTTTATTTTTCAGAAAGTGGTTTCTAGGAAATTACTTTTCAAACTTTTTGTGTTTATTTACTATTAGGAAAGTTGGTAAACAGAAAATATTTTCCAGTCAAAGAAAAATTTAACTTGATTTTCAGGAAAGTGTTTTCCTGAAAAATTTAGAAAGAAAAAACTTTCTGAAAGTTGTGAAAAATTTAGAAATATTATTATTTGCTGATTATATCAAATTTGATCTTTAAATTTTTAATTGCTATATATATTTTGTTTTGAATGTTTATTTTTTAATTTTATTTCTTAAAATTTAATTTTTATATTAACTTTGGTCCTCATTTTTATAATTGTTATTTGTTTTTCTCCTATTATTTTTTTATTGAAATTTGTTTTATCAAATTTGGTCCTCATTCTTTTGATTGTTATTTATTTTATTTGAAATACTTTATGAAATGTTAATTATTATTATTTTAATTTCTTCATCTTTTTTTTTAGATTGGATCTTTATTATTTTGATTATTATATATTTTATTTGAGATAATTTATGAAATTATTTTGTTTTCCAATCATTATTATTCAACTTTTTAATTTGTAAGATTTATTCCTTATTATTTTAATAAACTTGAGAAAAATAAAATATTAATAAATTATTTTCCAGTTTATTTTTCATAACACTACCAAACATTGAAAAAATACTTTACTTTTCAGAAATTTATTTTTCCCGGAATTCACTTTTCAAAAGGAAAAAACTTTCCTGCAAGCAAACGGAGCCTAGATGAGAGACAAAATTGAAAAGCAGCACTCAATTTATGCTCTCAATCTCTCACAATCCTTTCATATTGGTTGGATTTGAAAATCTAATGATGGAACAAAGGATGGATCCATCATTTTCTTCCTTTTGGATGCACTAAGTAGGAAAATAAGCACCTTGTTTGTTCCTCTAATACATTCTTTATTATCTATCGATTGATCCTCTCTTCTTTTGATTCAAATGCATAGTGTTGCAAGAAAATAATTTCTATGAGTCATCACCAAATTTAATTAATAGCTCTATCTATAAAAAAAAAATTGTTGGTATTTACATTACTAGTCTGTCTATGATTATTTTCCTGACAGGATTAAGAATGGAAAGATCCATTGATATGTTCATGAGCGAATTTTATTATTGAGTTAATTTTATCGATAATATCATCTGTAAAACTTACATGATATTGTATTGATTAGCCTTTTTTATTTTATTTTTTTTCCATTATGAATCCCTTGGTATATACTGTGAGAATATTTATGTCAGTGTTTACCGACAGATTTAGCAATGAAAAATTTGATCAATAAATATTATCATGATATACCAACAAAAAAAATTATATCGTTTGTGTTTATTAATTGAAAGAACAAAGAGATAGCCAAACTTAGAAAAGAGATATTGGTGCAGTCCAAACTGGAACACTGTTTGATAATTAGGCTATTTCTGAAGCTATAGATCTCGAATTTAGGTTTACTTTATATAGATAGAAAGGTAAGACATGGGTCTATCACTTTCATGGAGCTCAAGATTTAAAAAAGCTATTTTCAAGTCCAAATTATAACAACAACAAAGAAGTTTGAATATGTCATTCAGCCCAAATATTGTTCAGTGTTTAGTTCATATCTAGAGTTCTAGAAGTCCAAATAACCTCTATTTTTTTCTTGAAAGCTGAGAGAATTTTCAATAACTTTCATATCTTCAAGTGGTTCCAATTCTGACGTTATCAATAATGTTTTGGGCAGGTAAGAAAAGAAAGTATTTGTCATGCATTTAGGCATCTTGGTCTCTAGATCAAGATCATGCTTTTGCTTTCTCTCTTTGTATTTTTGTAATGCGTAAGCTTTATTTTCATTAATATTGTGTTTATGTCTTTCATTTCCTCTCTTTTACTTAATTAACTTTTATCTTATTTATGTTCTTATCTTGTTTATTTATATTTCTCTTTTTTTATTATGTTTAGTTAAGTTTATTACGTTAAGGTGAAAAGGTTATACTAATAGTGTAAGAATAAGTATAGTGTAAACTCAATATAAACTTTAATGTTTGATACTAATATGTTTTCTATTTGTTGTCTTGTTCACTCTTTAATATTTTACTAGTTACATGCTAATCTAGATCTATGTTATATAACACTTGGTACAACAAATGCTTAGCACTTTCATAGCCCAACCGTATGGTATACACATGTGCTATGAAAGGAACTTGATTTGTTGTTAACATAAGTTATAATCATGAATGTCTGACAACATTTACAAATGTTAACATTATTCGAATAAGATAACTAATATAATCATGTTATTAATTTATAATCTGATTGGAACCTTCTTTGTATGTGGTTTTTAATTGAATAATAAGAGTTTATACTATATTTGTTTGACATCCATTAGTAGATCATTTAACTTTGACATTTATTGTTATTATTGTTTAACCCTTACATTGATCTTCCTTCTCAAAGTTCTTATCAACTTCTTATTCTTTATTGTTGTTGTTGTTGTTGCTGCTGCTACTACTACTATTACTATTATTGTTGTTGTTACTATTATTGTTATTTATAATTATTGTTTATAATTTATATAATTAACCTACATGTGGTTTGACCTTGGTATTGTCGACTTATTTATTACTTCGACACTCCTGCACTTGATAGAAGACATCAATCTTTTGGTCATGTCATGTGCAATGCTATTTTTTACTTGTTAAGATGCCAAAGGTTAATCTTTAGAGAGGTCTTGGTTGGCTTATACAAGTGATATCAAATTTTATTTTCGATTAAGAATAGGAAAGATGGAAAGAATTTGTTTTAATTTAAATATGGATCAAGGTAGAAGTCTACTTGGCAATTCAGTATATTGTGACATCAAATTTGTATCTTTTAGCTTCTATTATGTTATTTTTGGTTTCTTGGTTTTGTTGATCATTTTATTTCATACATATACAAAACTTGAGCTTTAAATAGATTTTTTTATGTTTGGTATATCTTCTCTGCTAGATATTGGTGTCTTTTAATACAATATCATACTTCTAAAAAAAAACCTACCCATAAATGTCAGAAATCTAATAATCAAAATGCAATTAGTTTCCTTATTACAATGGAGTTTTTGCATGGATAAATACTTGACTAGCAAATTACAATGTATTTGACTAAGACAAATGCATATATATAGTCTCTTAGGAAACTAAAATAAGACAAAAATAATAATAAAGGCTTGATATCAATGTACACTTGATGCTAAACTTAAACAAAATTATTAACACAAGTTTCTTGATTGAAGAGTGTTTGAGATTATGTTAGTTTTTTTTTAATACATTTCAAAAGTGCATTTCATTTGAAAAAATATTACATTGATTTTGTTAGTGTTTTTTGATAATTTTAAAATGTTGATGTAAAAAAAATATTATATTTTTAAATAAAAAATATCTTTGAAAAGTACCTGACATTATAATATCAAACATACAAGTGACAAAATAATCTCATTGCACAAAAAGTGATAACTGCTTTATTAGTACACTAATTTTTATGTTGTCATAAATCAAACGTATGAAATTTAATTTTTCACAATTCATTATACTTTGAAGGGAAATGTTACCTCCTAAATAGTGTAGCCATTAGTATATATAATACATTTTTTAAATAAAATTAAAATCCTTGAAAAGGGAAAACTCATAAAAATATTTTAATCAAACTTCACTAAATTTAATTAAAACTTGAAAAGTATATTAAAAAAAGTCAACAAATTAGTTTCTTAATACTCAGCTTCTTTTCTTAAGAACTATGGGCTATAATAACTTAACTCAACATATAAAAGAAAGATAAAAAAAATTATAAACCCTAGAATTATAGAAAAAATTTTAATTTAATAAATTCCAAATGTTAATAATTATATACCAATAGTGTACAAAACTATTTTAAATAATAAACTAAGTAAAACCTAAATTAAATAAATGTACCAAACCTAATTAGGAATGGGATCCAAAATAACAAAAAATCTAAAGAAAATTTTAAAAAAGAAATCTTTAAATCTAGTTTGAACATGAAAACAATCTCAACTATTTAGAGCTATAACACTTTATAGAATCAAGTTCGTAGAATATACTTTTTAAATTTTAGTCTAAAGCTCATTTAACTCTAACAAACTTTTAAAGCTCATTTAACTCTAACAAACTTTTTAAATTTAAACCTGATTGTTTCATGACAAAGTCTAATGTTTTTAAAGATCACAAGAACAATCATAATAACTAGAAAATTACATGCCCACACTACCACATAAACAAGCATAAACAACATTAACTTTCATCACAATTCGGTCCATATGCCTTTATCAATATTTATACTAACAAGCCTATCAATCTATAATCATCAGTCTTTAAAACATATATACATATAATCACAAACCCAAATTTACCTATTGATCTAAAAGTTGATAGCTTCACTAGAAGAAGAATTTAAAAAAAAATGAAAGAGGTGTGATAGTTTGAAAGTTTAATTTTTAGTCTAAATCCTTATTTAAAAGATTCAAAGGCAGGATGATAACCAAATGATAGGCAGGTGAGATTTACGTTCATACCCAATGCACCTAAGAGAATGATAGACTTAGATGACATGAATCTAGCTCACTTCCAAGTCTAAAACTTTAGAACATGGTTAAAGACAAAGCTTAAGTGGGTATAGATTTGAAAAGTTGTCATGTCCAATATCATTAGGTTACACCCTAGCAAAATGACTCTTCAACCCCTCCACTTCAACAAAATAACAAGGTTCGGGGGCTATAAATATCTCTTTAATCATCCAAATAAAAAGCTCCTGATTTTTATTTTCTAGGTATTTTTACTTTTAAATCTTAGAGCATTCATCATATCAAAACATGAACAAGCATTCTTATTCTTGGAATTTATAGTTCATTCTTTTATTCATTGTAATCTCTTACAAAAAAGTTACTCACTTTATTATCTGAGGATCCCTAAACCCATAAAAAAAAATTATTTTGTAGGTGTTCAGCTTTTTTTCCACCAATCATTCACTATCCAAATATTAAAAAGCCTTATTCATGAGTATATTGGATTTTAAAATATTATCATGATGGTAAGAATATTGTTCATCTAGACACATTACACTGTGAGAATGAAATATTGACACGAACATATGATCACCAACTATGCAAATATTAAAAAGCTTTATTCCCATGCATATTGGATTTTGGAATATCATCATAGTAGTATGAACATTCAATTAGACACATTGCATTAAAGATGAGAACAATGTTTATACCATCTTGCCATTTCTTAAAAATAAAAATCTCAAACGCTAAACGTTAAGGGTAAAGGCATTTTAAAATTGAATGGAGATAAGATGAGTATTTTACTCTTTTGTTTACATAGTAAAATAACATTAATGCTATTAAGATAAAATGAGAAATTTTTAAGTTGTCATAAAGGGTTATTTTTATATTTTCATATAAAAGTGCAACGTAAAATAACACATTGTGCAATGTAAAATAACACATTTACCTTTATAATCAGAAAATATTTAACTAGTAAAAGAGATGTTTTCACTTTTTCCTTTTAATTAGCATGGTAAAAAGACCTAAATATCCTTGATTTTAAATTCTTAAACTTTTGTCATTGCAATATTTATTTTTTATTTGATTCTTGGGTTATGCCAATGACAATTTAGTTTTTTAATAAATTAAGACATTTAAAAAATATGTTGATGTGCATTTGAAATGAGTTGACAGTTGATTTTAGTAGCCAAAAACATTGTTCCAGTATAGCGTTCGATTCATTTTGTTTTCTTCTCCATGTATTGACAATGTGTGCACCCAAAACACCTCCAATTTAGCACCAACAGACATTTTTTTTATCTTTTTTTTCTTTCCTTTATCTTCCTCAATGTTTGCACCCAGCCTTGCAGTTTTTCAAGTCAAACCCTAAGCTCCTTTTCTTTTATATCTAGTCCATGGTTTTTTTATTATTTATTTTATTTTAAATAATTTATGAAATTAGATTTTTTTATTTCATTCTCATAGAATTTTTTATTTTATCAAAATCATTCCCTATAATTTTAATTTTAATTTATGTAATAAAAGCTTGTTTTTATAATTGATTTTTGTTTTATAATTTCACCCTCTATATTTTTTCCTATTAGATTTTATTCTTTCTTTTTATTGTTTTTTTTTCTTTGATTTGCATAACATTTTAGAATCATCTTGTTTTTATCTTATTACACCCATCAATATTTAATTGGTTTGAGTTTTGGCTTCTTGGGTAAACCCGTGTCTGGTATTTCATAGTTTGTAAGTTTTAAAAATTAACCAAACTTTTGCTGGTTTATCAAGGGTTGCTTTGGTTTTTTTATCGTAATTTTTTTTAAGCTAGTGATTTTTTCAATTTCACCCTTGAATATTTATTTAATTTAATATTGGACTCAATTTTTTCTACTTCCTACATCCTTTTTTATCCTTTTTTATATATATTTAATTTGGTTATCTCTAATCTTTTTATTTTTTTAAATTTATTTTATTTAAATAAAATTTATTCTTGAATTAAATACAATTTATTTATTGAATATAGACTAATGCTCCATCATTTTTTTTTATTTGTTTTTTTGAGGTGTTGCTCTAGTGACTTATGCAACTTGTTTCAATATTATCGTGTAGCCTTTTACGGTAGAGTTTGAATCATCAAAGTAAGCTCTTTTGATTGTGGTCAATATCCATATTAGAGTAATGGTGTGTCTTTAATAATTTTTTTCTGCTCCTTACAAGTGTGATATTGGTGGCTCATTTGTTTTAGTTAATTGTTACCAATATTTTTTTTAACTGTTTGTTTGCTATCATTACCTACGATTTAAATCAAATTATTAGATTACTTGATCTTATTAGATCCAGTCAAGTTAACTTTGGTATCGAGTTTTTCTCATATATTTTAAAACATTATCGTTAGTTGAATATTTTTTTATACATTCAAAAAATTTGAACTAACCCACAACATAGCACAGGCCAACTGATATTGCTAACACTAGTTTCCCGTATCTCACGAAGTAAAATTAAGCTTTTGAAACTTAAACCGAGTGTGTTTAAAATGTGTCAAATTGTAAATAATATCTTCAAGCATACAAATAATAATTTGGGAAAATCCCCTCAAACCGAGTGGGTTTTCCCAACTTGTATATAAATATGATTGCTCCAACTCTATCGTAATGTTAACTTCACCAATTTCATGATTTTTGTTTGCTTTCTAATTAAAATAGTATTTAAAAATTAAAGTGCAAAAACTAGTTTCTGTTTTTACTTGACATTTCATTCAATATTACACATCAAATGATAATTTAGTCTCCTTAAACATTATATTTATTTATTATAGAGAGGGAAGAATATTTCCAATACAATCAAATTAAGTAATATGGCAAATAATATCTCAATTTTAGTTAAACAAATATAAGGAACTTAATCAATATTTTTGAAAAAAATTAAATGGTTTATGGCATCGGCTATTATTTTTGGACGAAATTTAGTAGAATTTTCATGCATTATGCTATTTGAATTTAATTTAATTTTTCTTGAGCTTATCTTATGGGCTTATGTTAATATTATATTTGAATTGTGATAGTTTGAAGCATCAACAAGTCCATATTGTGGACCCGAATCCCAAAACAAATTAATGTAAAATGCTATATAGTCATTTTATTCCTATAGCCTGGATGCACTAAATATTAGGTTGGCCTTTCAAATATGGTATTAAATCTGAGGTTCTAAGGCTAGAGTTATGGGTTACATGGGATTTAAGTTCATCTGAATTCATTTTAAAAAAATTAAAATTAAAATAATATTATTCTAATATTTTTAAGTTAAACTGAGTTTTAATCTAATTTTAACTGGATTATAGATTAACTCACTAGATAATTAACTCTACTTTGAATTGACTTTTTTCTAAATCTAGAACAAGGTCAACTAGGTCAGCCTATTAGATTGGATTGTGGTCTTACACCAGTTTACTTATGTTAGTACTATGTATAAGTGTGTGTATAAAAAGACTAAGCTCAAAAATGACACTTTTGAGTGAATGTAGTGATTTATCTTTTAAAAATTATTGTTGCATTTCATCTGAAGCACGAATGGATACTGATCTAAGATTTTGTAGCCATGTTTTAACTTTATGTTTTAATGAAAAAGTAAAAAAACTTTAATCTGATGGTGCTCATACTATAATTTAAGTCATTATAATTGTTACGAACTTCTTCAAATTCTCTAAAATACAAGTATGAATTTTCTAGATCTAAACCATAAAAAAAGGTAAAGGTTGAATAATAATTGACTTAAAATTAAAATGAGATGCATCAAGAGAGAAAACAATACATGAGAGTGCACTTATTTTTATAGAATTTATATGGTCTTTAAGTGTTTTAACTCTATTATTTTCATTATAAAATGATTAACTATCCTTTTCGGTCATGTTTTCTGAAAATAATAAGGATTACCTAAAAAGTCTAGCGCTTAATGTATGTGACCAAACTCTCATACACGTATAAGAAGAGAATAAAATAAAGGAAAAGAAAAGGAAAGGAAACAAAATTTGGATTAAAAAATAAAATAAAATAAATATTATAAGTTATACAAGAATTTACCTCCCTAACAACGATGCCAAAAATAAGACACGACCAAAAGATTGATGTTTTCTTTCAAGTGTAGGAGTATCAAAGTAATAAATAATCTAAGAAGATCAAGGTCGAACCACATAGAGGTTTAGTATATAAATTATAAATGATGAGGAGGAGGAGAAGGAGGAGGAATTTGAGATGTAAGATTATTGTGAAATTTAAACAATGATAAAAATAGTTGTTAAAGTTAGAAAATTCACTAATGGTATTTCAAATAAATATAATATAAACTCTTTTTATTATTCAACTGGAAACCACACATAAAAAAGATTCAAATCGAATGATTTGTCATTAATAGCTTATTATAAATTATTAACATGATCAATTAATTATTTTATTTAAGTAACTCCAAACTTTTAAATATTGTTAGAAATTCATGATGTTAACTTATGTTAATAATAAATCAAGTTTATTTCATAACATAGGTATAGGTTATATACTATATGGTTAGTTATGAAAGTGTCAAATATTTGTTGTACCAAATGTTATACAATACAAATCTAGATTAACCATTTAACAAGCAAGATATTAAGAATTAATAAGATAAAAATGCTAAGACATGTTAATAGCAAGTTGTTTATGACATAATCATTGAAGTTCATTATGAGTTTATATTATACTTATCCTAACACCATTAATGAAAAATTTTTATCTTGACATAATAAACTTAGCTAAATATAATAAAAAAGAGAAACATAAATAAATAAAAGGAAAACATGATTATATAAGTATAGTAAAGGAAATGAAAAGTATAAGTAAGAGATTAATGAAAACAAAACTTAAACAATACAAAAATATGAACATTGAAGATAAATATTTACTATAAATTAAAGGTATCTTATATTATTAGACATGTCATTATAAAACATGTTCTAGCTAAAAGTTATTAATATTTTAAGTGCAAAATAATAATATAAAACCTTAATAAAAATACACTTTTAAGTATTAATTAGTGTCGCGATGTTCTCTTTCTAGTGGTGAGGTGCTTGTTAGTGTAGATGGCGTGGTTTGTTAATGGTAGGCCTTTTTTTATACTTTTCTCCCTCCTCTCCTAAAAATTACATGTTAGCCCTTTTTATTTTTACTATTTCAAATTATTTTCTTATTCTTTTTTATTTTTTATTTTATTATGGCTCTTTCATGAAACTTTTATTTATTTTTAATTTTATCTTTTAATTTCAATTCATCATATATTTTATTTTTTTAATTTGATCTTTTTTTTCCCTTGGCCTTTTTATAAAATTTTTATTGATTTTAAATTTTATCATTCAATTTAAATTTATGGTATATTATTTTTTATAATTTGGTCCTGATTTTTTTTCTTATTCTTTTGTCAATATTATTACTTTTTTCAATTTGACCCTCAAATTAAAAACTTTTTATTTCTCTTTGTGTTATTTTTTATTTTGAATTTAGCTCTTATTTTTTTAATTATTATTTTTTATTTGAATTTTTTTTAATATTGTATTCCAATTTAGTTCTTCAACATTTCATTTCTTTATAATTGAGTTTCA
Source organism: Populus ilicifolia (assembly GCA_015708895.1). Taxonomy (NCBI): domain Eukaryota; kingdom Viridiplantae; phylum Streptophyta; class Magnoliopsida; order Malpighiales; family Salicaceae; genus Populus; species Populus ilicifolia. The sequence goes on along the minus strand of SRLM01000278.1, from coordinate 560,598 downwards.
TGATTATTTAATATATGGTGCTTTGGTCCAACAACCCAAGTCACAAGTTTGAAAAATTAATAGGGATTGATTTATTTTTTATTTCATCATTCGACTTTGAATTTTTTTTAAAAAATAACTTTATGGTTTTTTTAATTTTAATTTCATGATTTAGAACATAAAGGGTTAATCCAAACTAAATCTTTGATTAATTCCCACAATGAATATTTATCATGTTAACTCATTTTTACTTACTGGTATTTTATCCCTTTGTTAATTTATTGTCATTCTTTATTTAATTGGCTAAGAATTAAGTAAAATTATTTTTCCTTTATTTGATAAAGGTTTTTTCTACATATTATCGTGATATATATATATATATATATATATTCTAATATTGTCTTTCTTCGTGTGATTCAATTACAATCAGTTTATTTTTTTAGTTGGGATTATAACTCGACTCTCTATATTATTAAAAAAAACAAAAACACTTATAACACCTTAATATTTTACAATAAAAATAGTAAGGCCCATAACATAGCATGGGCCCGCCTAGTATGTGTGTGGCGGCTGGTACATTGTAGTGAGCGGGAGACATGTGCCAAATCCAAACGCTATCTTTCACTTGTGTAGGGATGGCGTGAAACAATAACCAATTTTAATAGATTAGCCTGAAACGTACATGTTTAAACCGATTCAGAATGTGAGTGTTTTTTTTTTTGTGTTAAAAAGCATTTTAATTTGGTGTTAAAATAAATTTTTAAAAATAAAAAAATATTTTTTTAAGTGAAAAATACTTTAAAAAATAAATATTAATAATTTCAAACATTATATTAAATACACATTTTGATATTTTATGGATCGGGTCTGAGTATTGAAAATTCATATCCTTTTAAGCAAATAAGTTAAGTATATATAATGGTTTTGGGATATGAAATGAGCATGAATAATACCAAAACCTCCCGTGAAGATCGATAACCATTGTTAGTTTTGTGTTTCAATATTATAGGTATGTGCGTACATGAAGCCAATAAAATAGAATGTGGAAGACCCTCTATTCTTCTGTTTTTTTTTAAAAAAAAAAATAATGAACCATTCAAAAGGGTGATTGTTTTTGCTTTTATAACTGTATTTTAAAAACGTGTTAGCCTTGAAAAAATATTAATTTAATTTTTTTAGTGCATTATGATTTATATATACTAATATCAAAAATTAAATAATACTAACAAAATAATAATGGATAATTCACAGGGTATTTATTTTTACTTTTATAATTATATTTGAGTGTGTTTTAAAAATATATTGGTTTGAAAAAAAACCAAATCAATATTTTTTAAGTATATTATGATTTCAATATGCTAGTATAAAAAAATAATACATCATTCATAGGGATTTTTGTGTTTATATTTATAATTATGTTTGAGTATGTTTTAAAAGTGCATTGAGTTTTAAAAACATTAAATTAATATTTTAATAATCTATTATAATTTTAATACGATGACATAGAACATTTCATATCAAGATACCAACCCATATTGATACAAAACCATGGAAAGTTTGACTGTTGTTTTAATGGAGTGTACTCGTGGCATAAAGGGGCACTGACCCCTTGTGCAGTTCACATGTCTGCATGTGTGCCTCCCAAAATGCTCATGTTCTCTAGTCCACATGATTAAGCAAAAAATTTGCTATGCCCAAAGAGTCTCAGAGAAGGGGAAGAAGAAGTAAAAAAAACAGAAGGTGCATTGAATGCCATAGAACATACCATGTGGCTAGATGTTGACTCCTCTGTTCTATCTCTTTGACCACTCATGTCTTCATTCTAGATTAGAATTTATTTGTAATAAAAAATACACCAAACAAGGCCAGCCATTACGCTTTCTGATTTCACCTCTGTTTTTTTTATTTCCCTTTTACTTTTACATTAAGGTGAAATTGTGGTAGAGATTTATGGCTTTGAATGGGACCTTGTCGATATCAGGCTCGAGGAAGGAGTGGTCTCTTTCATATGGTCTTGTGTCATAAATCACATGCACAAAACATCGTCACTTGAACACAAGAAATTCTAAATATATTTTCGATGATTCTGCTGATTGAAATATTATATCATGGTGATTGAAATAATCTGTGAAGGTCACATGGAGATGGCATCACCAGCAAGATTATTTTGTACGAAACTCGCAGACCACGACCAGGATTGCTTGTATCGTTCAGTGCTGAGCCAGGAGGGTGGAATCTACATTTGTATTTGGGCACATGTTGACCGGTCAAACTGTAACATAGCTCCTCTATTCCCTTTTGTGATTTCAATTTAAAGGATATATTATTCAATACCCTCAATATTAAAACACAGAGGTATATAGGATCATGCCAATCCTCATGCGTAAAGATCTCATAATAGCTTATTCAATTTAGAAGGTATTTGAACCTGGTGATTAGCTAGCTATGTGGCATGAGTAAGTATTTATAATGTATTTCTGACATTAAGAAAAAAAATATAATCACAGACCAAAAACTATACACATGCAATTAATTTAATAAATCAAGAGTTATTTATAATAATAAATGTAAAGGGAAAAAATAGTTAATAATAACTAAAAACTAAATTAAAAAATAGATGTATATCAAGACATATAATCTCGCAAGACCTAATTGTGTTGAATAACTTTATTTTAAAAAATTAGTTTTTTTATTGAATTGGATAAAAAAAGGGGTCAGATTAATATTTTTTTTAAAACAAAAAAAAATCATGGCATCACTAAAGTTTTCTTTAAAAAAAATTAATTATGAATTAAAAAGTTTAACCCATATTGGATGGTATTTGTTTTTTATAAAAGTACTGAGATGACACCATATTGTATCAACTTAGATTAGTTTATGTTAATCAATTAAATTTGTAATCTAAATCATGAGTTTATGATAATTCTATAAAAAACAAACAGAAATAAGTCACAATGCTTAATTTTAAATTAATTTAATATTAAAAAATAAAATTAAAAATAAATATATTCAACTCACAAAATATCCAAAAAAAACCCAAGTTAATTGGTTTAACATGTCAAATACGCGATCCAAATTATAGATCTCATTGGATTCAAAAGCTTTATAATTTCAAAATTATTTTTTATTTAATTATATATCAACCAAGTACATGAGATTTTTTTTATATCAAACACTAACTTTTAAAAAAACAAAATAGAGGTGGTGCTAGAAAATTTGGTCAAAGGGTTTTTTTGCTCAAAAATTTAATTTTCACCTGGTTATCGACCCAATACACTTAAAAAACACTATAAATGCTTTAATAAACCGATATGTGACCTATAATAACTTAAAAATTAGTTTAAAAAACCAAAATCAACCTCAAATAATAATTAAAAAACACTTTTTAATGTTAGATTTATTTTTTTAGACAATTTAAAGATGAAAGAATATATAAGTAAAACTTTCCTCGTCAAATAAAACTAGTTGATACTAAAATCAATTTTTTATCAAATAAGAGACTAGAAAAAAAAAAGTTTTAGATTGAATTTTAATTTGCTTGAAATTTTAAAAAACAAAAGGGATCTAATATTTATAATTTGAAAAATATAAGAACTACAAAATGTTTTGCAAAAAAAATTAAAATATTACTTACTTTCTCAGGTTTCTTTTTATAATTTTACCCTTTATTTTTTAACCTCGTTGGTTCCCTAACAAATTAACTTAAGATTGGCTTTCAATTGTGTCCCATAAGAGGTATATTAAAAAAAAAAAAGCTTTCGAACAAAAATTAATTGCACTTTATCAATCCACGGTATAATAAATCAGTTTTTACAGTAATATGTTTTGCGTTCGCCTTTAAGATAATGGTTATACACAGTACTTAAATACAAAATCAATGTTTTTAGTTTTAAGGCATCGAATTTAAACACACGGTTTAATCAAACCAAATGTATTGAACACTGTACCTCAATTTAAATGCAAGAACTTTAATGGATAGTTGATTAACATGCTATCAAAGTTGGATCGACCGAGTATTTAAATATGTAGATTAACATAAAGTTAATGTTTTCAATTTTCAATCAAAGGTTATAAAGACCACAGTCTCAATTAAATACAATAATTAAAACAGAATTTATCAAAAAACTTTCTCAATCCATAAATTTAAATTATTAAATAAGATTACAAAATTAATTTTACACTAATTTTTAATATATTTTCTTGAGTTAAAGTTATTTAGATTATTTTATGTTTAATTTTATTAGTTAGAATATGATATTACACTTTAAATTCATAATTGTTTCATTTTCAAGATCCTAATATTATTATTTTTATTAAAAAATTTAAATTTTTAAGTTAAATTAATTTTATATTTTTATATTGTTGTTGTTTTGGAAGCCTGTATTGTTGTTGTTATGAAAGTCTGTAGCTTAATGACTTTCGAGGGGGGGGGGGATATACAATGATTACTTGTGAGAAAGTTTTGGAATCAATAATTGATTAAGAATGCATTTGATCATGGGTTAATCTGGCTTTAAACAACCTCCTAGGAAGAACAATCTCGGAGTGTGTTGCCCACAGGATGACGCAGGGCACAGATCAATTTAAAAAATCACATGGCGAGTCTCATTGATTGGTGAATTATTTATCTGTGGCAGCTTCAAATTTCATTTGTTTTCTATTGAATAAAGATTTGATTAATTGAAGAACGTTGAGCTTCATTTCTACTGATCCAGAGGGTTGCATGTGCCTGTGAATCTAAAACTCCAAGGTTCACATATAGAAATATGAGATGCAGTACAGTCCCCTATGCTATATAATGGCATAATAATTAAGGGGTCATGGAGCTGGCTGGCTGGCTGGCTAGCATGGAAACATTCTGGACGAGAGATGGGGTACATGTACATACCAGTGGCTCACGGATATTAATCCAATCTGAGTATGGCATCTTTCATAAGAACAGTAACTCTCTCCTCTAATTAACTATGAAATAAAAGCCATTAGCCTTTCAGCGTCGAAATGCACGGTGAAAAGCTGATTTTATATGTAAATCAATTTTAATTTTAAAAAGTTGTTTGCTTTTATATTTTAGATGTTGCATGTCATTTTTAAATAATATTAAGTATTGTTATTTGAGGTGTTATTTAATGTACATCACCACCCATCATGGTGATGAGGCATGTGTTCACTAATAACATGTAAAAAGATACCATCAATAATTTTTTTTTATTTTTATTTATAAAAACATGTTGATCATTATAAAAAAAATAAAATAATTTAATTATTTATTTGTTAAGTTAAATTAAGTTTTAATTATTTAAATTGCAATGTATTTGATCTTAGTTATTAAATTAATTTTTAAATTTTATTTTTTAATGCTTTATTTTTATATCATATTTGGTCATTATTTTTTTAATTGCATCTCTTTAGACTTGTTTTTATATTATATTTGGTCTCTGTTCTTTTACTTATGATATTTTTTATTTTAAATTTTTTATTGAGTTAAGTTGTCTTTGGATTTCATCTCTTGATATTTTATTTTTTATCAAATATGATTTTTATTCTTTTGATTATTATTTTTAGTTGTTTTTATTATTTTTTTAATTGAAATTGTTGTCCAATTTCATCCCTTATGATTTGATTTTTTTCTTTTTATGTTAAATTTGATTCTCTTTCTTTTCAAATCTATATTTTTTAAGTGGTTTTTTTAATTTTTTTTGTTTCATGTTTATTCCTAATTATTTTGGTTGGTTCGAAATTTTATATTGTTATTTTTTTGTTTGTCTTTTACGTTATAATCTGGCCTCATGATTTGTGTTATAAATTTTAAAAATTAAACTGGAGTCACTTTAATTACTTTTAAAAATTTTATCCATCATTATTGAATTTATTAAAAATTGATTTTATTTTATTTTTTTGGATTTTGGATTTTTTTGTACATTTAATTTTTCTGTGCCTTTAATTTTTTTACTGTTTAAGTTTTGGTATGATTCAGGGATCTTGATAATATCACTTATTAGTATTTTTTTAATATTTTTTTATAAATATTTGTTTTTTATTTTATCTTTTTACAGTTTGGTTAATAGAGTTTGACAAAAAAATTCTATTATTTTTGAGTCGTGGATTTTTTTCTCTCTCTCTCTGAAGAATACAATGATAGTGTTTTGGCATTATATATATTCAGTTATAAAAAAAATGACCTCATCCACGGTGAAACAATCTAGTGTAAACCAAACTAAGAAAAGAATCACAGGAGAAGGAAAGAAGATTCTGCATCCAATGTATAATAAAAAATCCTTGAAGTCATTTTTCGAAACAGTTTCCTTTCTTTCCATAATGATTTTTATTTTCTGAAACAAACATGTTGTTTTTCGATGATTGCTGGGTTTCATAAAAAAACCAATTAAATTATAACCATATCAGGTTACACGTTGACACGCTCGATGTTGAAAAAGGTGCCCCAGATGGCAACCAAACTTGTGGTGGAAAATCTGCGTCGTTGTTAAAGTAAATTAATGATGGTGAAAGTTTTATTCCTGGTAGACAGAATTTCTACACGGCACAGTTACTCGGAATGAAGTTAATGCCAAAGCCAAAGAGAGAAAACAGGTAGATAGCAACAATGACTGTGACCTCAGGTTTTGCAAGGACAGAGTCACAGGAGCAAAGGAACCCTCCTTCAATGCCAGATCGAACGCACTCCTGGTTTCACCACAAGTGATTAACAGTTCAATTATTATACAGATCGAGCCCTGTCCTTTATGGAACAATGGGCACAACTCTCTTCGCTGAACCAGCTAATAACTATCTGCAGATGAGCTCTCTTCACTCTCTCCTTCTGTATGGAGTACTGTGTGATGAACTTTGAGTTTTTTTTAAAAAAAAAGGGGGGGGGGACCATGATGGAGCACCGTAACACAGCAGTAGTGTCTCCAAAATAAACGATGGATCTCCAAGAGGAGGGAGGTTCAAGAATCAGGAGATCATATAGTAAGAATAGAGACCATGAGACTTCAGAGAACCAGCCAATAAGATGATGCCATGAGAGCAAATAAAGAAAATATGGATACAGTGTGACCAAATATACAAACCAGGCAAGAAATTTGAGTAGCAAATTGAACACTGGTTCACATCTTGAAGCCCAAATCACTATTACTATATAAAATATCGAAGCCCCACCACAGCCCCAAGTCCCATCCTTGATCATTTATCTCCCTCTACCTCTCACACACTCGCTGTTTCTCACTCTCATACACATATACATACAAAGAAGTATCATATCATATTACTTGCTATTCCTAGCTAGTCGCTACCAGTTTCCAAGGTTTAGATGGCTGAGAAGTGGAAGCTATCGAAGAAAGAAGGTTCATCTTCTTTCACAAGAAGTTTCTCAACAAAGAGTTCATCTTCCAAGGCTCCTCTCTTGAGGAGCTCATCCCTTAAAATCTCTTCTCCAAAGTGTCCTCTTCCAAGGAGTTACTCCCAAAAAAGCTCCTCCATTTCACGTAAATGTAGTAGCTTAGCCAAGGAACAGAAGGCAAGGTTTTATATCATGAGGCGCTGTGTTGCCATGCTTGTTTGTTGGCACAAACACGGTGATTCTTGATGGAACATGCAAAGAGATCGAGTAAGGGATTGAATGTATCTTCTTGGTTGCTTCTTCTTCCTTTTTTGCCCTTTCCTTTTTCTTTCTGAAAGATGGATGTTGGGCTTGGCTGAACTCGTAAATTTTCTACCGTCTGACCAAGAAGACATTGGTATCCTAGAGAGTTAATATCAGTTGTAATTACAATTTGAAGAGAGCTAGAATTTTCTACTTTTTTTGCAAGAGATCATACATCAAATATAATCCAACAAAAACTCCAAATAACCTTCTTAATTCATTGATTTTTATTTTCTCTGCATGCATTCTTAGTCCTATTGGATCTCAACACTAGCAAGACTTGTTTTGCTCTGTTATTGAGGAGTTGTCTGATAGCAGTCTTATCTCATCTCTTCTCTGTTTCCGTTTTCCTCTCGGTTTTTTCTTGATGGGAGAGAGATTTATTTCAGCTGTTGGAACTGGCAGTAAGGTAGGACATTATTAGTTATTGGATCTGCATTGGGAGTGTCACTCATCTTTCAACCATTCATAAAAAGCAGTTCTGTAAAAGGTAATGCCAACTGATCCTACTATGAACAATTTGCATGTACTTTGATTTTAAAGTAAGAATATGGATTCTTTCCAAACATCTCTCTCCACTAATGAGCACATAGCATCTAATTTTGTCATTTAAGCACTGAAAAATATCAGAAACCACAAATGACTGGACATGACATATCTCGCCTATTTGATCAACTTGAAGATGAGAACTTGTCATAATAGAGAAGGTATCTAAGCTCTTAGCTCCTCGATTTCATCAAATCTTTCAACAGTCACACTCTGGCTAGGATGTATCAAGCAATCCCAATCTATAATCCTAAAAAAAACCTCATATGTGCAACTAGATGAGTCAATAAAACTCAAGCCCGTGTGCTGTTGTGTGGAATGGAACATGTGAAAGTGATGCATTTTATTGGAGAAAGTATGCAGTACACATGGTATCTACACTATTAGTCACTGGAGAAACACCAGTCATTGTTTCCTCCGAAGAACATTGGAAGAAATTAGGGTAAAAAGCAAACAAAAAGAAAAGAAAGAGGTTGCATATTCTAACTTGCCAAAAATCAGTCGTGGAAGACCGAAGAAAAATGTTCTGCAGTTTTAAATTTGAGCATAATCAAGCATTACAAGCTTCTTCTTTTTTTGTCTAATAATTAAAAACCAATGACTGTATGATAACATAATGTCATTTCTTCATTGCAACTGGCAGGATTGAAATGGCATCAGATCAAGCAATAACATGGAAAAAGACCACTTTATGATCAGAATGCCAATGATACAAAATATTCCACCACAAGGTTTTTTACGTGTCACCTGCGATAAGAGCAGCGTCGGAAGTTGAAATGCCATGTCCTCAGAAGGTGGCCCTGCATGAAACCTTAGAATGCAGGTCTCACCATTGATCCCATCATCCTCACAAGTATAAGTTGGAGTTTCCGTCCTGATAATCAGGTCTGGTTAAAGATAGGAAACTCGTATCTTCGCAAAATCTTTGGAGGTGGATTGTCGTGGCCATAGTGAGTACTCTCATATTTGTTCCATTCAGATCCAGAGTGAATAGCATCGAAATACTTGGGCTTTCTCGGTCGGTACTTGTCGTCGTGCCACCATTCTACATGTGAATCCAGGTTCACTTCTGTTGGCGTGGGCCTAGGAGTTTGTTTTATTTACTTTCCTTTTCTTTAATTAATGTTAATAAGTCAACATTTATGTAAGATTAAGAAATGTTTTTTGGAGGGTCACAACTTAAATTTTACTAATTTTGAATCTAAAATTTAAAATTATTAAAAAAAAGCCAGAAATAATTTTACTTTTTTGCAGACCCGACCGGACAGCCCGGGTCCTTCCACCCTCCCTTACCTCTCTACCTCTCATCCATAAGATGTTTGATGCATGCTTAGAGTAAAAGTTTTATTGTTTTCATGTTTTAAAAATATTATATTTTAAAAAGTAAAAATATATTATTTTAATATCTTTGAAAATATATAATTTTTTAAACAATAATTATTATCACCGAACTCTAAACCCTTCCATTAAACAATTACTATCATATTAGAGTGTACTCTACCCTACCCCGCCCTAGCATGGAAACTAAAGTGCTCTATGGAACAAAGCGCTGCATTTTTGTGAAGGATTGAGCCCCCTCTTGAACTCTAAGGAAAACCTCTACAATTCTTTAGGGTTGAGGACTCGATCCTATAGCTAAATTTACTATTGGAAAAAAAGTACTGTAACCCTATATACTTTATACTCGATTATTTTGTCTTTCTCATCTAAACTTACAAAACTTGCAAATTAGATTAAATTATTTTTTTCACATTGGACGTTACAAGATTGTTTGTAGACAAATTTGTTAGTACACTTTACTTTTTTTTAGTATATTTAAATTACTTTATTGTTTTTAAAAGCAAAATATATATATACACACACACTTTTCAGCCATTAGATTGTTTTGTCTTTTCAAAAGTATTTGCACAGTATAAAATCCTTTCTAAAATTTCATAACTATCAAAAGTATATTTGTATTTCTAAGTTAATTAATTAATATTTAGATTTAAAAAATAATTGGCACATGGTGTCCACGTACCCAAGTGTTGAAGATGTCTGTGCCAGTTAAATGACACAAGCAATGCTTTTTAGTGGTCAAATACACTCTTTTACCATGTTTTTTTAAAGCAACTATTTATCCTTTTTCTCAAGATACAGCACATCTTGGTGAAGATAAAGTGGTTTGTCATTGATCAACCTTTCCCATTTATTTTCTTTTTTTTCCACTTCTTTCTAAAAAAATACAATTTAGATATCTTTATTTTCTCTATTTTAATTTCAATCTTTATTTTTATTTTTATTTTTAGTTCTTCATCTTTTTATAAAATTTTTAGTTGTTTTTTAGTTGGTTTTTCAATTTTAATTTTTCATGTATTATTATATCAATTAAATTCTTATTCTTCTAATTTCAATCTTGGCTCTTTTGATAAAGTTTTATTCATTTTTAATTATTTTTTTCAAACCAAGTTTATGGTTTATTGTTGTTTTTTAAATTTGATTTTCATTCTTTTAATTATTTTTTTTATTGATTTAATTTTTTTTCAATTTAACCCTTTAATCAAACCTTTTCTATTTCCCTCAAATTTATTTTTTGATTTTGATTTTCACACTCGTTCATTTAATTATGTAACATCACACATCGACGAGTGAAAAAATGGTAACTAGTCTTATCAAAAGTTTTAATTACCAATTTGTCATACATGTTTTGAGATATCAAGGTCAAAAGCAAGCTAGTTTCATCAGGAATAAAACCGTAAAGGCAGTAAAGCCCCAAAGCAGACAATATATAGTAGGTTAAGCCAGGTGTTGTATTTAATATTAGAGCCAACCTTACTAGTTGTTTGGTTGTGCTAATAGGATCGTCAGACTTCTTAAGAAGAGTGGATTGTAATATCTCATATCAGCGAATGAAAGAGTAATAGCTGGTCTTATTAAAAGTGTTGGTTATCAATTTGTCATACAAGTTTTTAGGGAGTCAGGTTAAGAAATGAGATCACTTTACCAGGAACAAAACCATGAGGATGGTAAGGCTCAAAGCAAACAAAACATGGTAAGTTAAGCTGGGCTATTATAAATTACTAATTTTTTATCTTTGATTCTTGGTGTAATTGATTTTTTTTTCTAATTTTATCATTCAACATTTAATTTATTAGAGATTGGCCATTATTTTAACATGTATAGTACTTTTGATCTTATAACTTAGATCACAGATTTAAAAAATTAACATGGTCAAACTTGTTATTAGACTTATTTTCTTTTCTGATTTCATTGTTCGATATTTATTTCAAAAAAAGAAAAACAAATAATTTACTTTATGATTTTTTCAAAAACAAATTTATTGGTTTATCTTAATTTCATAATCAAGTCTGGGAGTTTTGCAGATTAGTTTGCCTCTTATTACTCAGGTCATATGTTTATCACATCACTTTAGATTAATTCATGCTATTTTTTTGTTTTTTAAATAAAATTCAATACTTCCGAAGGTTTTTTTATAAGTTATTATATGATTTAAAAAAAACAATAAGTTTGTTTACTATCATTGGATATTTTTTTATTATCTAATTAAAATAAAACAAACTTACTAACTTAATCAGAACTATGAGCTAAGTTGCTTTTTAATAAAAAAAATTAAATAAATAAAATGCTTGTGGCACCTAGACTATCATAGCTTTTTTTTAGACACAAAAAATGAAAGTGATTGTGATCTTTTGAGGAAAGAAAACCAAATAATAAATTAAAATAACCATGCACATATATAACTCAATAAATCATTAACTTATGCAGATCATAATTTCTTTTATTAGAAAAATAAGAGTGCATGATTTTTTAATGTTTTACAAAAAAAATCATAAATCAAGAATTTTATTATGGGCAAGCACTTACAATGATGAAATGATAAAAAATAAAATATTCGATAAAAATAAAATTCATATAAGCTTGATATCTAAAGCCAAAACTGTCTAATGCAAGTGTATTTTCTTGTTGTGAAGCTTATTTTTTACCATAAAATAAATTTATTTTATCCCTTTGAAAATATTAAAAACAAAAATGAAGGTGTTGGCATGTTGGATAATATATTTTAAAAAACACAGAAATTAATTTAATTTAAAATCATACTCCCTTTAAAAAAAGGTATAAATTTAATAAAAATAATAAATTTAAAAATTTAAGATAGCCTGAATTATTTTTAAAATTAGTAAAAAGTAATGGAGTGTAATCCCCTCAGAAAAGAGACAATTCCCACTGCACTTCAATTTCCACTAGCATAAAAAAGAAACAAACAGTTCCTCTGAAAGGACGAACTTACTCAATAAACTCTCCTACTTTCCCTATCAATAAACAGTTAGATGACACGTTGTGTAACTTAATTAGTTCTCTCAATTTAGAATGTATTTATTATTGTGGTAGCTTTAAAAAACAATGCAGAAAAATTATTTTTAATTGTAATTCATTTGATGTGTTGTTAAAATTGTAATTAAAATTGTTGTTAAGTAAAAGATATATCCAGGCGTTTTTTTTAAATTATGATTGAAATTGATATTGATAATAAAATTACATATATTAATTTTTGTTTTTTTAAATACATTTATGTTTATATTAATACATTGTAAAAATATTTATGCAAATTAAAACACTGGTTTTTTATTATTTCATTAAATTTACTGAACATAATTCATATACATTATGTATTTTATTTTAATGCACTTGTTATTTATTTTTAGAGTACAAAAAGAGGAATTAAATTCATTTATATATTTTTTTTACTTCATCGTTCAATAAATTAATATTAGTATAAAAATAATTAATATAATTTTTAAAAAAACAATGATGATCAAAAAGCAAATCCGTGTCTTGCTTGTTCACGGATCAAAAACCTCAAGTTTTGTGATCTACATCTCATCAAAAAATTCATTCAAGCTCGAGAAAAAAAGAGGGGGTCTTAGTTTGCTGTGTCAAAACTACAGTTTTTCATGCTCCAGCAAACGCTCATTGGTGAATTAAGGATGTATACTGGACAAGATGAGGGAGAGAGAGGGTTGTAATTTCATCAATGAACAATTTTTATTTATGCTCCAGTGAAGAGCACTGAACTCTGTAATATATTACAAAACCTCCAGTGAAGTCGTTGGTCAGCTTCTGAGAATGGCAAGCCCGAAATACAGAGAAATCCAATAGGAATGCTGGTGGGCAACTAACAATTTTTCAACGAAAACATTAGGAAAGCAGCAGTAGCATCAGCAAAATTTTAAGTTAAAATTCGCAACCCAAAAGAAAAAATCGTGATCATAGCATTGTTCAACACTTGGGAAGATCAGATGGTGGAGGAGGGAGCTTCTGACTGGGAAGTGTTCCATCCAAGACAATCCATGCCATCCTTAACCCCCAGCTCAAATGGACATCGAAGTGGCAGTGCATAAACCATACTCCTGCGTCACCACACATTAATAATGTTGATATGATTAAGAAAACATTAGTGGAATAAATGAAAACTCTCAAAATAAAAGAATGGAAAAGGAAAGGGTGTGCTTCAATCTATTAATTGTTATTGTTACCGTTGTTATTATTAAGAAATAGTGCTACGAACCTGGATTGTCTGCATGAAAACGAATTGCCACCCAGCCACCAGAAGGCACACCAACAGTGTTCCTTTCAACAGGATCAACAAGGTTAAAGTTCTTGGGGTCATTATTTGGATCAAAATTCCCAAACCCTTCTCCAACAACATAGAAATTAAAGCCATGGATATGGAGAGGGTGGCTCTCAGCACCCAAAATGCTAGTGCCCTGCATCACTACCTCCACGCTTGTGTTAAATGGTAGCACTACAACCTTGGTACCATTGGTCACAAAAGTATTATTTGGTGGGGCCCCTGTGTAGTTGAATGGATGGAGAGGAGAGCTTGGAAAATCAGAGGTGAAAACCCCATTTGATATTTTGAAAAAATAGGATTGAAGGAGTGCTGTTGAAGGGAGAGCCATGGAGATGTTGTTAACAGAAGCTGAAAATTTCGTGCCATTAGGCCCTTGACATGTCTTATTTTTTGGGCACGGGCTGTTTCCCAGACCAACCGTGAAGAAAAATGTCTTGTCCACTGTTTGAGGGACATTAACCGGGAATTGAGAATTTGCCAAACTGCGAAGTTTTCTTGTGAAATTCGCAACGGCATTTGTAGCATTGATCGGAGGAAGGTTTGGTTTAAAAGTTGTCGAGTTTGAAGAAGTTTCATACTCGAGTATCCCTGCAACAGTTGTGTTGTCAAATGTGCCTTGGCCAGTAAAATATGGTCTTGCTAACATGTAGAATGATGCATTGGGGGCAATGGGTTTTGTCTTCAGAAGAACATTTGTGGTCTGTCCTGGTGTGATAACCAGAAGGTTGGTCTCAAAAGGCTTCACATAAGTTGCATCCACTTCAACAACGGTGAAGGTGTGGTTTGCAATGCTGAAAAAGAGCTCATCATTGAGTGCAGCGTTGATCAATCGGAGAAGATATGTCTTTCCCGGCTTCACCTTTAGCTTGTATGTATCTGCAGGTTATAAACATATGATACAAAAATAAATGTCCTGGAGTGTGTGTGTGATAAGCTTTCAAGTATCAATTGGGTGACCAAAAGAGCTATGATCACTTACGATTTGCTGAGCAATTGTACAGTGGACCTGGAAGTCCATTAAAGGTGTAGGCTTCAGAGACATTTGGCCCCCCTCCTGTCTGTAAAGCCTGTCTAATCACTGCCTCAGGATCAGCGTTGAACCACTCTCCTGTGGTTTATTCAATCAAATGCTTTATTAATTAGCTTGTTTGACTTCGGAGAAGATAATAGTCGGTGAGTAAAATAACTGAACTATTTAGAATATTTGTAAAAATCAATCTAAGATTAATCAAAAAAAGGTCAACTTTAGGAATTAAATCAGAATATTTTGTTAGAAAATTTATTAAAAAAAAAGGTAAATAATTACCCAACATGATAGTCACTTCTTTGTGGGGTTTGGCAAATGGGTAAGGAACGTTGCGCTTAGGGAAGATGATAAGAGGTCCATAGACAGAAGCTCTAAGCCATGAGAGGTGAGCATGCCAGAAGAGAGTTCCTCTTTGTCCTGTAACAGTGAAGTTGTGCACATAAGTCTGGTTTGTTTGAATTGGGCATTGTGTGATGTATGCTGGCCCATCTGCCCATCCACTTTGAAGTTGTCGAATTCCATGCCTGTTTAATTCAATTCATTTCATCATCAAAAGTACACGTTAATATCTACCACCAACACAAATCATATAGATATAGTTTAACTACATGTCATTGTTAATCAATCCATGAATAACAGTGTCATACAACAGAAAACTTGATCACTTTCATACCAGTGGATGGTGATGTTATTTGGAACATGATTGACCACCTTCACCACTAAACGGTCACCTTCTCTGGCAACTACGCGAGGCCCCGGGAACTTCCCATTAACAGTCACCATGCTCTTAGTGTGGCACAACCGGGTGACATTTGTCAATTCTATCTGAAAGAAAATTACAAGTAACAAACGTTACTAACATATGATATGAACATGATGATAAGCTAGCTAGCCAGACAAAAGCATATAATTAAATGCTTAGCTGAGTGTTAGCATGCGCAAAGTGTATACATACATATATATATATATATACACGTACGTTGAACTTGTAGTGCCTCGTGATGCCTGCATGCTTTGCACCGGCAACCTCAGGAAAGGCCCAGAGGCAGCTCATAGCAAAGAGTAGAATTGTCAGAAGAATTTCTGGTGATGCAGGGACTGGAGCACCCATGCTTTACGTACCAAAAGTGAAGTTAAATTTGCTACTATTGGCAGAAAGATGGAAGGAGATAGGAGCTAGGTACTATTGGTGAAACTCAAAACTTTGCTTCTCTTACTGGAATTATATGATCATTAGACCCAGTGGAGGGTGTTTATATAGGCCAATAGCTTATAGTTAGAGTAGTAGTGTCTGGTTGATTAGGTAATCAGATGTCTCGGATAAGACAAGAGAGGGGGGAGTTACCTACTGTCGGCTCATGTTTGATTTGGAGTGTAATCAAAGTCAATTAATTAGTTAATTTTACCTGTGCTTTAGCTATAGTTTGAATAATATGGTGGACGATAGCCTCAACTTGTTAATTACATAAACATTTACCATTACTGGTTAATCGAAAGAAATGTCAGCATGGCATTTATTTTCCTCCTTCGTAAGTAACCCTTTTTTTTATTGAAAATTCTTCTCGTAAAAAGTTTTCCTCAAAAACCTATAAACAAGTCGCATGCTTGTAAATGAAATTTGACTTATTATGCCCACGTTAAGTTATGAAATGTATCTTCCACCAAAAAAGCTAGAGAATATGAGGGATAGGAAAGACCAATGTCATTCCGAAACCTATGTTCCGAGGATATATTGGGGGCCACGTAACTGTCTTATTCAGCTACTGAATTCAAAGATCAAACCGTTGGTGTGGATGACCAGGGCAATCAAAGAGATCCCATTTGCCGATGAACAGGTTGTTTTTTAGTCAATTTAACGTTCCATGCTAATGATTATATTCATAAGACTTATTCACTGGACTGTGGGACATGTACAGTGGTTGGTGATAACCTATGTGTCAACCACACTCACGCACTTGAAAAATCACAAAGCCAAGGAAGAGAAGGACATCTGAGCCACCTTTCTTCCAAGCAAAAAAAGAATGATCGATGTATAGAGATTCAGTTTGTTTTAATATATATCACTTCTCTCTGTAAAGAGCGAAATAATCTCTTGATCTTAAACATGAAGTTACAATTATATCGAATCAAAAGTAACTAATATATATCATGTAGGAGTTAACAGTCGAGGTGTGTGAAAGATTTTACTTGTGTATCAGTTTACAACATATATAATGAATTCTAGTTTGTAGGTGCACCAACTACGCTAGCTCCTTGTAGGGTAATCCTATCTCCACATTTCTATATCTATAAGCAAGACACTATTTAGTTATGTGTCCAAGCTTGTTAGTCAATTTTTATTCAGTAAATCAAAAGATGGAAAGTTCATCAGATCAGTAACGTTTTAAGCTTTTGGCGCATATATATGCATGGGAGAATTGAGGCGTCCATTTTATGCGAATCACATGATAAAGCTCTGACCACTATAATGTACTTCAACCAAAAACACTAATGTATGCTTAAAATCTTAGTGAATTTTAAGTTCTGCGTTGGAAAAATCATATACAGGAATTGCCTGAAGTAATTAGAATGTTGTGTTTAATTAACGTTGTGACTACAAACAAAGGAAAGACGAACTCCCAGTCTGCAGCCACATATATATATTTTTTTGTTTTTTCATATGTCTACATGGACATTAAGCAGAATTATTTTAATCAATCCCAAATCATAACTACTGCGATAACTCCCACCCCAAGGAACACAGCAACAAACTTGAATAATGGAGTGTCGAAGTACAATTTAGCTTGTGGATGGAATCCTTTAGCTATGAGATGGTTGATGGCAACGTAGATAAAAACTCCACATGCAAGTCCCATAGAGATACCAAAGATCCAATCAGCATCTTGGCCTTGAGCAGTGGCATCAATGGCAATGCCTATCCCTACTCCAATGGGGCTGGAAATAGCGAAAGCAAAAGAATATGCCGCGGTTAATAGAAATGGCCTCTTTGGGAGCATCCTAAGTAGAGCGATTCCCATTCCAATGGCGGCAAAGATTTTGTGCAATGATATAGTCCAAAGATTCCTCCATGCCTCTCCCTTGGTCCCTAAAACAAAAATTAAACACATGATAACACTTAGGTGTTAACATTAAACAAGAAAACTCCCTCACTAAATTTTGCAACTCGACCCTAGCTACTCAAGCTAATAACAAGTACCATTAACAAGATTTATATGTGCTTGTCAAATTATGCGTTATCAGCTATCACCAAATATAAAAAGCACCTGTGTGTGCGTGTACTGAGTAATACTCATCCATTGCATAAATGTATTGGAGCTAACAATGAAGCATTGCATGGATCATTGATAACCCTTACATATAGTTACAGTTATGAATTGATGAAGGCAACTGCCTATGCTTGCTAACATATTTAGCTCTTATGACTGTATGAGCTCAACTACAAGAAGAAATTATTAGAAGGTGTTAATCATCGCATTCATAAATATAAAGAATATCACAACAAACACACAGAAAAGAAATAACAATATAATTAACATAGTGATTTTACGTGATCCGGCTATGTGTTTTACGTCCACAAGTAAAGAGAAGAAACTTTACTATAGTCAAAATCAATAATAGCTCACAAAATCTCACAATTTGACACGCTAGAAAATCAACCAAAGCACATATTTACTGCAGGAATATGTTTTAATCCTAATGGGAAAAGCAATAGTCACAATGATCTCCATTACTAGCTAGGTCAAACCAATCCTAACCTTAAAAGAACTCAATGTCAAATCTTTATCAGAATTAACCACATCATAACATAAGGAGATGGGATTCAGATTGATAAACTATCGTAGAAGTTACCAAAATTCATAATATTAACAATGAAATCAAGCTACCAAATCCAGATTTATTAATTAAAAACTTTCCTATCAGCTAGCTTTACTAAATATGGAAGTTGCCAAAAGATATATAAGTACAATTAATGAACCAGTGGAATTTCATTGCCATATCCCTTTGACAATAGTTATAGCAGTCGAGGGACCCCAAAATCTCTAGTTTTGTAGAAAGTGACTTGACTAATTATCCAGTAACCAAACCCAGATGATACCTTCATGCATCTCATGCGGTTTCATTGCAATGAAAGAAACTAACCACTTAAGAAAAAGCAGCATGGATGAAGAAACATGTGTTTGGGCAAACTATGAACTGAAAAATCAATTTAAAGAGGTTTAGTTACCTGCAACTCCAACGGCTATTCCCTCAAAAACTGAATGAAAACACAAGGCAAGGATGAGTAGTATGGTGTCCCCAAGAGACGTGGTCTTCAAGAAAATGGGATCGGCATTCATGGCCACATCTTTATGATCATCCTCCTGAGCTACCCCTCCTTCATCCACTTGCACTCTAGCTTCTCTTTCACCACCTGACCTTGTTACGAACATTACTATGCAATCACCAAGCATGGTTAAAAGATAGCCAGCAGAGGCTAGCATGAACGAGAAGGGGTATGTCTTGGTAGTGAGATTGCTAAGAGTATCAGCCGAATCGCTCAAGAAATGCATGAGAGAGGTCCCTAGAAAAACCCCGCCGGCAAATTGTGTGCCCAAGAGAAGGAAATTCTCGCTCCATCGATAAAAGTAGGGAGAGATACCACCTGCGAATGTGATAACTAGCAGTATGATCAAACACCATACTTTCACCAGAATCAAGCTCTTCGAATGCAAATGTACGTTACCCTCGCTGCTGTCGTTTCCATCATGACCTCCGTGGCTACTGATTAAAGAGAATTGCAGGATCAAAATCAGAGAGATCAACAAAGAGGTTGACTTGGGAGTTTTCAAACGAGGCATGAAATATTTAGCCATGAATTAATTGAGTGGATGTATGATCAACTTTCTTGATCTGATTTTGCATGATTACTTTCATCCGGCCCCATATATATATCATGTATTACACGACTTTTTTTCATTTTTAAGCGAAAAATACTACTTCATCCAAAAAAAAAAGGTGAAAAAATATCACATATGTATAATGTTATCTGTATACAATGAGAATGAATCAAACGGAATAATTAAATACAAGCAGGCGGATGATCTCATGCTTCTGCTCCATTCATCTGTAGTACAGCTTTGCCTGATGTACTACACACCAAATAAATCAAAGGAATTCCAATCTCGAATACATATGCATGTTGTACTTCACTCTTGATGGGAGTTAGAGGCATGTATAATAGTCAATACTTAGTTATCGAAGAAATATAAGAATATTAATTTGTAATTAGTACTAATTTAATTGAATGACATATAGTTGTGATGAATTGCTTGAGGCTGATCGTTGGATATATAGTTAAATGGTCACTCCATTTTCTTTAATTGCTTTTATATATGTTATCACTTCTTGGTCCAATGTTTAGCAAGTCTTACACCAATAATTCATTAAAAAAAATAAGGATAAATTGTACATAATCCTTTGAATTATTGGTCGGAGCATCATTATTCTTTGGACTAAAAATTACGTGCCAACAACAATGCAGACTAATTCCGTCAGTGAAAATCAGGTTTCTAGCCAAATGAAAGGTTTATTAGGATAATTTTTTTATTGAGGTCACGTGAAGCGCTCCCACATTCTTTTAGCTAAGAACAACTCTGGTTAATAACCATATCTACTCGCGAAACAGAAGGAAGAAGAGAGGTCAGCCTTACATTCCACAACAACAACGAAACAAAACAAGCAGATCCGAGAGCATTTTCAAACCGTGGGGCAGCCAGAGAATTTCTTTAGCCTCTTTGTATTTCGAAACTGATCGAAGGAAACTCGTGCGTACATGCTAAATGACATGAATATGAAACAGTAAAACACAGTCATCGGTCCCCGCCACCCGGCACACTATAGACCATGGGGCAACCTTGAGTTTAGCACCGGGTCGAGGCTTTTCTGATAGTATTATTTGTGATGTGACTGTCCAACGATGGGCTTTGAGATTGACAAAGTTTTGAGCAATGTAACTTTCACAAACGTTTTATATTACAGATAGGTTGGATTCATAATGCATCCCCCCTGAGCAGGAACATCGCCATCAGCCATGCTCAACAGGGGTGACCGCGTCACAACTTTTCTTTTGCTTTCAGATCAATGCTCAAGAGTTGATTTTTGCTTCTTTCTAATCCATAATATGCAGAGCTAAGAATGAGGGAGCGATACAAGCTAAATTTCCCTCTGATCAAGCAAAGGTTAGATAAAAGCCCATCCTATAAATTATTTACACAGGCATAAGAGAGATCCATTTTCATGCAATCACAGATTGAGACATGAGAAAAGTTTTCCTACACAGATACACTGATTTTCTTGGGCAGTCATTAAACCATGTCTGACCCATCAGACTCACTCTCTCTGCTTTCCTGCCATCCGGAACCAATCAGAAATTTACACACAGGGCACGTGCCTTGTTGCCGCAGCCATGGATCAATACAGTTGGTATGAAACTGCAAACAAGGAGAAAACCAGCGTGGATTTA
Source organism: Populus ilicifolia (assembly GCA_015708895.1). NCBI lineage: Eukaryota > Viridiplantae > Streptophyta > Magnoliopsida > Malpighiales > Salicaceae > Populus > Populus ilicifolia. The sequence goes on along the minus strand of SRLM01000278.1, from coordinate 539,270 downwards.
AAGTCATCAATACAGCATCCAAGTTAAATGGAATGCTTGTTAATGACTTAACATGCCAAGCATTTACCACCAGAAGATATTTAAAACAGTTGGTTCAGGGTTAGTTAACCATACAGAAACCATTGAAGAAGTTACACCAAGACTCAGTGAGAGAATACGAGTCACAAAGGCAATGGTAACAAAACTCTCAGCATAGATTTTTTGTATTCAGTATGCATTTGCAAAGAATAGCAACTTTAGCTAGAACTTTGAAGAATATCAGGTTCACTCACATTACAATGGAAGGCAATGTCGTTGCTTATTCATTAGCAAAAGACAGCGTGAGCAGATCAGATGACTTATTTGCTTGGTTCTGATGCAAGTTTGGTTTCATCTGTGGTTTTTAGGTTTTCCTTGTCCTAACTTTGGAGTAATTTGCCATTTTCTTGATGGCTTTCTATATATATATATATTCAAAGAATAGACAACTGCGGGTCATTGAAGACATCCATAGCAAGCTAAAAGATGGGTTAATGGGATAAAAACTATGCAAATTTAAAGATCAAACTTCAATTTAAAGACAATTAGACTGATATATCTTAATAGTTTCAGAAATTCTTCCAAGATAATAACCCAAAATAGCATCTAATATAAAAAAGTTGCAGTTGGGATAGCCTGTAAGTCAGCAATTAAAAAAAAAAAACTTATTTTTAAGTCACTTATAGTCATAAATTTGGTAAGGGAGGGAGGTTGAGTATGCCAGATTCACAGGTTATTCATGTAAAGCATGTGACACCTCAAATAATTAAAAGGACAGTTGATAATATAAGTTGTTAAATGAAGTCTAAAATTTTCGGCAGACAATAATGGGACTTGGGAGCCAGAGGAAAAACCTGGTGCAAACATGGCAAGCTACGAACTAGCTCCCCCCTGTTAACTTGCTCCAAACAAATAGTGCAAGTCAATTCATCTTCTGAAGTTTTCATGTTCCCATCTGCATTTTTCAAGTCTTGCTTTGTCTGCTTGTAAAATCAAAAGCAAGATTCTAATTGACATCCATAAAAGTGAACAGAATAACTATTAAGAATGCTTTTTAACTCCACAAGCATGAAAACCATGCATAAATGAGTTGTTCCGTCTACAGCCTAAAGTTATTCTGTTGCTCAGTAATCAAATAACAAAAAGTGATGAACTATAATGCACATGGAAAATTTGGATCATTTGTTTCAGGTCAAATCCAGAACTCCTGTCATTGGGAAAGGAATATTTTAATGCAATGCAGGTTGGCCATTAAAAGCAGTGATTTGACTTTCACTGTGGTCCATTTGATTATTCATGATGTTGATCCAAAGACTAAGATGGCAAGATAGCTCATCACAATTTTGGATCAAGTTCTTTAGCACTTCATATATTCCTCTGCTTTCAATGTTCTTAAACTGAACTACCAATTTTATGTAGAAGTCGAGATTAAGTTTCCATAGATTAACCCTCAGTGACTCAATCCTATTCCCCTCATGTCTGCTGCAGCTCAGGGCGAGAACACACCATATGCTTTTGACTAAACCCAACATGAATATATCATCAGAACTGAACCAAAATGGCATCCCGCAAAAGGCAACTTAAAATTATTCAATGAGAATTAATAAATGAGAAGCGGCAAACAAATGCTTGTTTATCTATGAAGTTTTATGTTCTTTCATCTGTCCTCTTGGTACGTGATTAGACATTCACAAATATGATCAGCATGAAAGCTAAATGAATGAAACCATGATGACTCATCAGAACGCATTTACATTGACTGTGAAACTGAACTTCAGTGCAAAAAATTTACCTCAGCTGGAGCTGAAGAAGATGAAGCATGCTGCAGAGATGCACTACCACTGTCGATGACAAAATGGAAATCGTGTCAAAACCCTGCAAGTGTTCAGGGGGCAAGGATTAATGCAAAGCATGCCAACTTACTTCTCCTGAACAGGGACCTTATACTTGTGAATTGGCAAGGCATTTATCTCTTCCTCGGTCATTGAGGTAGTAGAAGTATTACCAGAGTCCAGTGCTCTAAGAGTATCATAATCTGCCACAGGAGGGAAGGATAACCATCAGCATGTGCACATTCAAAATACATACAGCAACAAAATCACGGACCTAGTTTTGTCTTGAACATCTCCAGGTGCATCTCCAACTTTCAGGAGATTACAAAACTTTATATATGGAAGTACACATCACAGAAAGCGTCATACCTAAATCATCAAATTCACGGTCAAGAAGAGCAAGCTGGAGCCTTAATCCCTGCAACCGTCCTCTTGTTGCAAAAGCTATTGATGGCGGCATATGCAAACGGAGTTCAGTATGACCCATCAAGCCACTGGCTGCTGCAGCATGAGCTCGTGCCTGAGCTTGAAGTTGTTGACAAGTTGCATACATTCTCAAGCTTGTGGCCATCAAAAAGACACCCACAACCAGCCAAAGCTGCAAGCATAGATAGAAAGGACCAGTGAATTCTCTGTTAATATTTCAGATATATCAGAAACACCAGTAAGGCCCATGCCTCTAGCTCAATAAGGGCATACCAGGAAGTTTGGTGACATTTGATGAGAGTTCAAAATCATGAACAGCAAAAGAACTGCTGAATGAACAGGTCAGATTTGGGTTAAAAATGATTTTTACTAAGGTGAAGTTAAAGATGTGTATCAATAAGATGGAATAACAATAGACCAAAGAGGTAAGAACATTACCCGTGACAAGAAAAGCAAGTGAATTGGAGTTAACTGGTCGAGCTGCATGAATACGCTGATAGGAAGAGGATAAGGTTAGTCAAATTGAATCTCTCATATTGCATGTATAAATATCTTATCTCAGTAGCAAAATACAAGAACCCAAAAGCATACATGCAATCAAGTGAACATACCACTGCAGGTCTTTCAGGAATGAAGCCTGAAAATCCACTTTCAATATCTCCTCTCGAGCCTCGAAACACAAAACTCATAGTTGCGAGAGCTTTCAAAGAACCACGCTTGTCTAAAGTGACAGATAGTGCCAAAACAAACTAAAAACTACCAATGCCTCCAATTGTCCTTGAAACCTTCGAAATTTTCCAAATTGAAATGGATATTATACTGCAACTTAAATTAAAGTACAATGAGCCCTTAATTGTAACACGTAATGATCATGATAACTCTCCTACAAAATGAACAGGATAGTAAAAGACATTTCTGCAGAATACAATATTTCACACTTTTTCAGCGGAATAACTCCATATGACAGTTTATTGGTGCTAGTAAACTCTCCAAGCAAAATCACTGTTCCAAATGGAATAGGAAAATGCTAGCAGCAGTGTGGCTACCTCAAAATATAAATAGGTTCTGCTGGCTTGTCTTATTTAAACATCCTCAAAAATTACACATTAACCAACTTATTTTGGATTCTATTTCTGGGTAGATTAAAAAAATTGAGTGTGTTTTCAAGAGAAACTTCTTTTGATGATGAGTTTTCTTGTGTGTTCTTAGTTTTTATTTCCCACCAATGTTCTCATCAACACTAAACCAACAATGTTTACAATATAATACGATGTTCAATAGAGCATAATGAATGGACTATCTGGGAAGAAGTCACGTGCATCGAAGACGCAGAGGCTCGTTTGTGCTTGTATGGTAAAAATGAGATATTGTTCTTGGCAACGTGGTATGGCCAAACATGATCAAGTAGAATGACAATATTAATGAAAGGACTTTAAAACTAAACAGCTGTTTAATTGCAGAATCAAAGTTAAGGATCATGTCAGTTGATCATAACTGAAGAAAAACAATTTTCTCAAAGACCGATTAACAGAAGTGATGAATGGCTAAGGATTAATTTTTTAAACAATCATGCCATCCATCTTGTCTTGCACATAGAGCATTTATGAAAATTCCCTAGCAATCATCCACATAAGCAGCAGAATATGATATTTACTTAATTGAGAAACTAAACTAATATGCCCCCCTGAACCTGCATTTTATATTTTACATGCACTAACATGTAGACCAAAATTTTATGACTCCACTGTTAATTCTTCAAAGCATTGGAAGAGTCTAAAATATAGAAACCATCTCCAATTATAAAATTTACAGACCAGTGCACGAAATTTGAACTTTCTCAGAGATAAATGAGAAGAAATTAAGCACATTTTTTTGTCATGGAATGAAGAAAATAGTGAAAATTTAAGAAACCCCAAATTTATAAATCATTTTTAAAAATTGCAAACTAAGAGGAAGATCAGGTGAATTACATGATCTCCCAAAACAAAGCTGTTAAACCCAGAAAGTTCCAGTCTATAAGAAAAACAGAAAAAAGAGGTTCAAAATCTCTCTTAATAAAACCCAAAGTAAAAGATTTGGAATGAAATCTTAGCGAGGGATCATGATTAAGCAAACAAGAAAACAGAAATGCAGAAGAATAAGAGAGATGGACTTACAGTACTAATACATAGAGAGAGAGAGAGAGATCAGAGAACAAAGTTGGAAAATAAAGAGATCTTATAGTTAAGAACTATGTAGGAGATAATGTAGATCTCTTAGTTCGTGGGGTATTAAAAACAGTGGCTTGCTGTTATTGCAATAACGCCGTCTTAATAACTCCTTGTCCGAAATGTAGTTGTCGATGTTGTGTTTTGTCTTCATCCGATTCTCAGGAGACCTCTAGTGCCTGCCACGTCGATTTTTATATATTTTTATTTTTATTTTTGATAAATGATAAGGGTATTTTGGTACCAAGATAACAACCGCATTCATCGAAAAATAGATGCAAGTCTACTTGCCACCGGTTGTTTTTTAAAAAAATATTGTGTATACTTTAAAAGTCTCTCTCTCTCTCTCTCTCTCTCTCTCT
>SRLM01000278.1:404149-532980 GCA_015708895.1 Populus ilicifolia | reverse complement strand
CTGGATTTGAGGATGACGATCGCCCTGCATTTAGACATGCCTCTTTTGGCTGCATTTTGTCGCCGTTGGAAATACCTTTACTTTGGCTATGATTTCAAGAATTATTTGGTTACAGAAAACACTGTTTGGATGCCCGCGTGATGAATTTATTCTTTGTTTTCACAAAAATTATTGAAAAAATTTATAATATAAAAAATATTTTTTTAATATTAATGATATTTTTTAAAAAAATTAATTATTTATTTTATTAATTATTATTATTATTATTTAGAACACAAATGATAATACTTTTAATATTCATACTCTTAATTATAATAATATTCATAAGACAAATAATTATATGAATATTTATAATTATAATAAAATTAATTATATTTATAACATTACTAATTATATTAAGAATTTCAAGGAACAGGTAATTATATTTTTTATATTAATATTTTAGGTTATAATAAAAATAATAATATTTAAATAAAAATAATAATATTTTTTATATCGATATTTTTAATTATAAAATAAAAAATAATATTTATAAGATGCATTATTATATTAACACGCACATGATTATGTGTGGATGCATCTCAATTTGAGGTCAAGTATGGAAGCGTCTAATCATCTAGGTGGTGGCCAAGTGGTAAGGACTTGGGATTAATCGGTTTGCTTCCTTTGTGGTCTCAGGTTCGAGTCCTTGATTGCTCATATGATGGCCACTGGAGACTTACATAGTCGTTAACTTCAGGATCCATGGGATTAGTCGTGATGCGCGAAAGCTAATCCAGACACCCATGTTAATCTTAAAAAAAAAAAGTATGGAAGCGTCTAGCCCAACTTTAGGGTGGGTGCAAACGCTTCCAGAGTCAAGTTAAAGGTAAGTGAGTACGTGCCTCAATATTATTATTTTATTATAATGAATAGTATTTGCATTATAAATATTATTATTTTTATTAGAATTTAAAACATTCATATAAAAATAATAGTATTTATGTTATAAATTTTATTATTTTATTTTATAATTAATTATATAAATAATATAAATATTATTATCTGTAATATAAATATTAATATTTTTATTTTAAGTATCAGTAGCAAGCACGCATCTAGTGCTTAGATAGCCCTGCTTAAATGTCATCCTAGTACGCAGACCCAAGCGTCTAGTGGACTTAGAGGTGCTTGGGGTGAGCCAAGTAGTATCGGCCACGTGCATACTCGAGCACTAGATGGCGATGACAATTGCTTGGAGTGAGCTAGCCCACGCCCACTCAATGCGGGGCACCTGTCGGATATGTTCGAATGAGGATCCATTGTCCTGGGTCTAGGGTCAACACCCAAGCTAACAGGCCTTGTGTTGTCTAATTTTATTGGTTCTTGATAAAAAATTTAAAATATTTTAATTTTAAAGTATTAATAGTAAAAATAGTGTAATTTATGTTATAAATATTTTAATTTTTTTATAATTAAAAGTATTATTCTTAAAAATATTATAATTGGTATTAAAAATATCATTGTTTTACTGTAATGAATAGTATTTGTGTTAAAAATATTTTATTTCTATTAAAATTTAAAATATATATATATAAATAGAATTATCTGCGCTGTAAATATTATTATTTTATTTATAATTAATAATATAAATACTAAAAATATTATCAGTTGTGGTATAAATATTAATATTTTTTATTATAACTAATAATATTGTAATAAGATTGAGAAATGAAAACTTAGCGCTTGTGTTCTCCCTGCATAACGTGGCATTTAGGCTACCATAACCAGTCAGGTATTTGCCAAAACCTAAGCACTGGGTGGCACCGGGGTTGGCACCACACATTGGAATTGTCAAAATGTTACGTGTCACTTGATTCCACCTCGCACAAAGGTCAGTCAACTCATATGCTATGTATTGTTGCGGGGGCAGCGTCAGCGCCAAGTACTCCCTCTAACAGCTTCGCTGGAACTTATGTTGATCATGTTTTTTTTAACCATCCCTTCAATATCATATGCATCCCTGCAAAAACATACCTCATCCCTCTCTCGTTACATTTACAATTTTTTTTATTAAAGGATTGAACTGTCACTGCACTACTCCAATCCAAAATGTTTTAGTGTTTATATGAACAATAGCATGGACTCTAACCCTTTTAGTATATTATGTAATTTATGACGTTCATCTTACATTGTAATCAAAACTTGAGTTTAAAACCAGCATGTATTTTAATTTTTTATTGGATATATTTTCTTCAAACCACAAAAACTAATTCAATCTCCAAGCATTTAATTTCATTCTATTTTTATAAAAAAAATTAATTTCATTTTATTTTTATATTGAATTTATTTATAATTCTTTTTATTTTTTGTTTTTGTTTTTCATTATTTATTTCAATATCATCCCCCAATGCTTTTTAGTTAAGAATTTTGCTTATTTATTTTTTAATATTTACTTTTAATGGAGTCACCCAAATCTCGTACCCTGATTAATAGATATGAAGATTAGCCTGGTACGACTTCCATTTTTTTTAATATGTTTTTTATATTTTTTTGCTAGTGTTTTTTTACTTTTTTATTTACAGGATTATTTTAGTTTTAAATTTAAATTCATGTGTTTGATTTGTTGATCCAAATTTGCTTGATGATTTTTTATTATTTTTTTATCTTCTCAAGTTTTTTAAATTTATATTTTTAAACTGAATTATAATAATTTTTTTTGTTGGACCTGGATTCTACCTCAGTGTCATAGAGTGATTCTACCTCAGTTACCCTGTCCTTTCCAGCCCCAGCACGCAGGAGTTTTTAAATCAAGTAGCCTCCTCGGAAATTCAAGGGTCAAAACAGGTAAATAGGGACATTGTGGTGGAAACAAATTTGATTATTGAAAAATATGGATTTTTTATATATATTTTATAATTTAATATTAAATTAATTAAAAATTAGACTTAAATCTACATTATTAATTTAGAGGATCATCAAAGTCTAAAAATTTCACTTAGCTTGCTCTGCTTGGATTAGATTAATTTAATATTGATTTTTATATATATTTTATAATTTAATATTAAAATAATTAAAATTTAAACTTGGATGTAGATTACAAGTTTAGAAAACTATCTAAATCATGAAATTTCACTTAGGCTTTTTTGATAAAAATTTTTTTTCAATTTTATTATTTAATTAGATATTAGAACTTTTTTATTTTGAAAATTATTCAAGTTATCTTAGCTCTTTTTATTTGTTATTTTTATTAAATTTAATTTTTTAAAAGATATATTATTTTTTAATTAAATTAAATATAATTATAAAATACACACTCCATAATATTTAGTTTAATTTAATATAAATAAAGAGATTGTATCATGAGATTTCAATATTCATCCATTTATAACCAAACAAAATTTTCATCAATTGAATATTTTTTCTAGTGAAAATAAAAATAAAAATTGAGAAGAGTCTCGTTGTAGCGTGAACCCCATGGCTAGTGCTAACAATATACAGTGCAAGTAATCATCTAGGTGGTGGCCAAGTGGTAAGGACTTGGGATCAAGGGGTTTGCTCCCTCTGTGGTCTCAGTTCGAGTATTTGGTTGCTTATATGATGGCTACTGGAGGCTTATATGATCGTTAACTTCAGGGCCCGTGGAATTAGTCGTGGTGCGCGAAAGCTAGCCCGGACACCCACGCTAGTCTAAAAATAATATACAGTGCAAGTATATCTCTAGGAGTCCATGACATATGATGAGACCATATGGAAGATGGTAGCCCTCCCTCCTTCCATTAGGCATCCATGGCGAGCTAGGAGTATATCTATGATATAGACTATTTAGGTAGCTTGCCTTATATCATTAATTTATCTTTTATTTTTATAAAAAAAATCAAGTTCTGACAGGATCTAAAGCTATTTTAAATACTTTACAAGACAGAATTCAAATATATTTTGCATCCGAATTCCGACACCGCCCATAATCAAAGGCTATCTTAATCCTGCATATGACATCTGGCTTCTGTTCGTTGATAGACTGGATGCTATCTTGGATTCTCTATCTTGGGTCCTGTACTCGGTACAAACCGAAGGTTATCTGGGTCCCACACAGAGTTAGGCTTAAGGATATTTTGTGCTATGCAACTTGCAGCATCCAAAGTTATTTGGGTCGTAATTGACGGGGACCGTGGTTGTTTTGGATTATGTACCGGGTCAGGACCTAAAGTTATTTTAGATTCTGTGTTATTATAGATACAATATAGTTATTTATAATATTAATAATAATATCTTTTTATTTGTTCAAGTTATTATATTTTTAATTATTTTAAAAAATGTATAGGCTTTTTAAGTGATAGTAATAATTTTTTTTAATTTACTAATAATGATGATGATGATTTATAATTCTACTTCTCAAATCAAATTTATTATTATTTTTAATAATAATAATTTTTATGATATTAATAATACTATTTTTTATATCAATACTTTTAATTACAGTAATAATAATAATAATAATAATATTCATAACACAAACAATACTATTTTTAATTTTAATATTTTAATTGTAATAAAAAATAATATTTTAATACAAATACTTTTATTTATGATAAAAAAATATTTATAAGATATATAATAATATTTTATGGTATTGATAATAAATTTAAACTTGTTTGATCAAAGTTTATACAGTAATATTTTTTTTAAATTTTTTTAATAATAATAGTTGTTATTTTTTTCAATTTTCTTCTATTCTTAATATTAATACTTTTAATTACAATAATGATAATAATATTTAGAATACAAAAAACAATATTTATCATATTAACAATATTATTATTAAATTTGTTCGGCTAAAGTTTCTACTGTGATGATGTTTTTGAAAAAATTATTCACAGTAATAATACTGATAATTGTTATTATATCTTTTTTATTTTTCTTTTCTACACGGTCTGTCAATCCAGCCAGTAGGTCTCTAATTCCAAGGGCTTTGAGAACAGACCTTAGTGATTGGGTCTGCACCCAGTTAGCGAGTCAGTTGGCCAGGCAATGCAGACCCTGCCTTGCGAGTTTGCACACCTTAGGCTTGCGGGTTTGAAACGTGTTAACCCTAGGGTTCCAGCCAGGCGCGCGGGCTTCCTTCTAGAGCCTAAGGCTGGGTAAACCCCACACCAAGTGTTTATACGCCAGGGCATCAACCAACTTTAGTGCTTGGACAAACCCCACGCCAAGTTTTTGCATGCCAGGATATCATCCAACCCAAGCGCCTGAGTAGACCCTGTACCGGGTGTTTGATGTTTGGGGCCATGGCCAAGCGCACACGGGCAGCCACAATGCCCTGGTTTGACAGCCTTAGTGTCAAGTATTAACAACCTACTGTGGAGTATTTGTAACGAGTTTATGAAAATTTTAAATTATTTTTATATTTACAATAAAATATAAAATTTTAATTTTTTAATTTTTAAATTATTTTAATATATTGTTAAATAAAAAATATTCCAAACCACAAGCACGCTAAGCTACGCATCATCCTCCAAAGATTTACAGCCTCATCAATGTATACTTGGATTTAACTCCATCATCGTTGCTCAAAGCTCCAAATTTAGACCACTCACGACACTGAAGTCGAACAAAAGGCAAACGAAAGCCGAAAATGGAAGCACATGCAAGCAAAAGCTGGTGCTTTTTTAACCAACCTAGCCAAAAATTCCAGACACGTCATTTTAAATAAAAAATGGATCAGAAATGCCCCATGAAAGCATTGAACTAGTAGTACCATAATTAATTTGACCAGCAATTATGACTGATCTGATCTCATGCCGCGAGGCAGGATCGGATCCAAACGACAACTGAGCTAAATTCAGTCACCAATCCCATCTAGATATACAGCAGGCACTCAACAACAACAGCGTGATTGGCATGAGAAGAGCAGCCAGAAAACAAAGACAAGAGCTTAATCAGGTAATAGAATGAATGCCAAGGTTAAATTTAATTGATTACAGTAGATAACAAGGAAATGCTTTAAGACTATGGCCTTTCGCTCTTCTACTACATTGCGGATTAAGACCTCCACCTTCAGTTCCAACTATCTTCTAAATTTCAGAACCAACAAAACTGAATAATTTATCCTTTTGCTGCAAATACAAAGAATTTTTCAATATGAAGAGATAAGAAATCTCTGCTCTCTTTCAGTAAATGAAAAAAAAAATATTTCTTAACCTGTTTAAGTGCCAGGAAGACAGATGCATTTATGTCAAGGATAAGAAGAAGCAATCAAGAGATATCACCGCCTATCAGCCCCTTCCTCAACTTACACATCCAATCCTCTTCTCCTCCTTGTCACACGACTTGAATAGCTTCTATCAATCGATCAAGGTTCTTCAGATCCATCACGCATTCTTGACGACGAATTAGGCCTAATCCTCCTTAAAAACGAAGACATACCACGAAAAATTCTCCTAAAACCCCCAATACCACTAGTACTCTCTCTTCTTCTACTCCTCCTAGTCACCCAAGAATCCCAATCACGAGACGGCCTATTAAGCCCGCCATTCCCACCACCATCCATCTCCGTAAAAACACCCGGAAACTCTCTCTCTCCACCTCTCCTCCCCCCACTAAACCTCCCAACAGCAAACCCACCACCAGGCAACCTCCATACAGTTAACCCCACAAGCTCCCCCTCCATCTCCTCCTCTCTGGAATTCTCCACAGGCAACTCGTGCCTGCAAACGGGACAAGAATTTCGCATCGCAAGCCAAGGAAAAATGCAATCAGAATGATAAATATGCTTACAAGGCATCTCACGAGCTTCGTTTCCTATCTCAAACGCCTCTTTACACACTGCACAGTACGTCTCCGAAATCACATGCGTTTCGTTTATTTCTACACTCGGCATTGATTCAATCACGGCTTTCGATGCCGGCGGGTTAGCAACCGAGCGGCCTAAACTGTTTATCTCTATCTGTGATACCTGGTCTAGTAAACGGTCAAAACCTGAACCCATTAAAAACTCAGACATCGCAATCGGTACGGGTCGGAGACCCGTACCGATTCCATCGTCATAGTAGAACTCGTACGCGCTTCCATCTTCGTTGTCTTCAGCAGCGGCAGCAGGGGTGGTTCCGCGGAGGACGATCACTGGGTTAAAGGAAGACCGGTGGCCGGCGTTGCGGCGGTTTCGGGTAAGGTTGGAAACCCGACTACGGTTTTGACGGATATCAGAGGTGGAGTTGGATTGGATCTCTTCGACGAACCCACCGTCGCAGTGAGGACACGTGATGTTGCTTGTGTGGCTGTGTTCTTCGTCTTCGTTATGAGGTGAAACGGTGACGAAGCGTGAGCATCTGTAACACCAATACGACGTCGTCGTCGTTGTCGAAGCCATGACCAGATAAGCAAGTATCTAGAGAGACAAACAGAGCTATAATTCTTGAGACTGGTAGAAAAGAGAAAGGGAAAAGGGGGAGGAATAGGTTTATAAAGGAAAGCGTGGACGGTGCCTTGAATATAAATTAGAGGGTTGATGGTGTCCAAATCTAACACATGATGCTAACGCGTGAAGTCCACGGAATTAAGCGCTTCCAATAACTGGAGGCCCTTTAATCGCCCCTGGTATTTTATTTTTGGTTCAATGTCGTCCCTTTCTCTTACGAAATTTAAAACGGGACCCCAACCTAACCTGAATATCATTATAATATGTAATTTTTATTTTCTCAATTAAAAATCTAAATAATCCACCACCCAAATAACTTGAATTGATAATCCATAAATATACACCATCTATTGAATTCTAAGATTCCAAATCATAGACGCACCAATTTAAATCTATATATCTCTTCTTTGTGTTAGTAAAATATTTGTATATAAATTATTTTCTTTTCTTTTCTATCCTTCATGAGAAAATTTGAAATCATACTTATTTTTTCTATTAATTAATTCATTTCCTATTTTTAATATATTAAAATTGAATAAATTATATAAATAAAATTGATTGTAAAACTAAAATCTCAAGAGAAATTTAAAAAAGAAAAGTTCTACTTTAAGAGGTGATACAATAAAATACTGAAACCACATGACAGATTTGGTGGTGCGTGAGAAAATTATTTTTTAAAATGTTATTGTAATATTTTAAAATAATATTTTTTATTTTTAAAATTTATCGTTACCATGGAATATAAAGTAAATATATATATAAAAAAACAAGTTGTGCTGCAGCCAGAACAGCACGGAAACTAGCCGCTGGAAGTAAGTTAAACTTCTTCACACGTGCGAATAGAGGAGGGGCGGTGATGGTTAAGGGCGGGGGGGTAGGAACTGTGCTTCAAATTTAAACGAAGATGAGACGAGACAGGGGGGCGCGTGGGATTTGACCGGAGAAGCAGAAGAGAACGCCCAGTTTGAAAATTCAAAGCTGAAGGAAAGTCACCACTCACCTGTTGATTTGAGGCCCTTCGCAGAAGATTCAAAACGCCGTTTGTCTCTTTACTTTCCACTGTCGGATGGATTGGGCCCTACTTGTCCAAAACCAAGGACTCTAATTAATTCAAATTGTCCGTTTCGTTTTATTTTTTTTCTAGAATTTCTAAATACTTTATATCAATTTAAAAAAAAACAAAACAATACAAAATAATTTTTATTTTATTTAAAATATCGGTTCCTTCCGTATTTTTCGGATAAGTTTCAGCTTGAATATTCTTATTTTATTTAACATATTTTATTTTGCTTTTAAAAAATCTTTAAATTAAATTAAACCTAATTTAATTAAAATATCTAGATATAAACTATAAAAAATTCCTTTTTACTACTATTTTCAATAATAATAATATTAAAAATAATTATTGCTATTTACATTAACAATAATATTAATGTTTTAAAATTAAATTTATCGTTAATATATATATAATTTATATCCATAAAAAAAAACAACCAGATGTGTATAGTCACTATGTGTATAATTTTTTTAATTATTTTTTTAATTTAAAGTGTAGTAAGATAATGTTTTCCAGGAATAAAATTCAGTTTTTTTAACAGCATCAAGATTTTTAAAAAAATGCAAATTGAACCACAGAAATAAACATTCTCTGGTATTAATCTCGTTGTTCACAGGAATAAAAAAACAGAAGAGCATGGGTATAGACATGGGCGCGAACATTTCCTGTGACTTTTATTATGTTTTTTCATCTTATTTTCTGAACTTCCTAAGGGCATGTGTTTGAGTACCCGCGGGGTAGAAATCCCGAATGATTTTCGGTGACAGCTCCAGATGAAAAGACCACAAGGAAAAAACAAAAAAGAGGCGAGCTGTCTCTCATGAATCCCATGGATTGGGGTGCTTATATTTCTGTTTAGGTGCATGCGTTTAAAGCGTGTAATTATTGGGCTGCTGTTACCTATTGCGTGACACGAATTAGGTTAAAAATGAAATAGAAGTGAATTAGATGGTTTGCTTGTGATGCATTGCAGGCTAGATTATTTTTATTGTGCAGGGTTTGACTATTAAGTAAATTTAACAAGTTTAAAAATAATTTATTTGATCAGTCAAAATATATTTGACTCGAAAATTTTATTTGGTGTCATTTTTTAATATTACAATAAAAATATACTGGATTGATCTAGCTCATCATGAGTTAACCTTGTTAGATTTGATATTCAAGTCATTGAATCATAATAACTTGATACAAAGTAAATTAAAACAAATTATGAAGTTCAATTTCCAAACAATTCAATATTAAAATATAAAATATAAAATATAAATAAAATAAAAAATGAGTTAACTTTCTAAACTTGCGTTCTAGATCATGAGAACAAGATTACTCCGTAAAAATAAATTAAAACAGATTATAAAATCTAATTCTTAATTAATCTAGTATTAAAAATTAAAATTAAAAAAAATAACATAACTAAACAACTTAAGTCAACAGATTTAACTTGCTAACCCCATAACTCACGTCATGATATCGCAGTAATCTTGCAGAGAGTAAAATAAACAAACAATCAAGTCAATCTCTTAAGTTCACGGACATTAAAATAATTTAATGAAAAATAAATTGAAATGATCCATGAAACTCAATTCTCAATCAATTCATTATCAAAAAACAAAATTAAAAAAAATCAATATGAAAAAATAACACAATAAAATGACTAAAATATACCCGATTTATCCAAAAAAACTCATAATTTATATAAAAATATCATGATAATATTATAAAAAACAACGTAAAATAAATTATAAAGTCTAGTTTATAATCAATTCAATGTTAAATAATTAGATTAAAAAAATTATTAATTATAAAAACTTGACCACCTCTAATCAAATATAAAAATAAATTCTTAATTAGAAAAAACTATTGCAATAAAATATGTAATAAAATATGTTTTATGAACACCACCTTTTTTATTTTATTTTATTTTGTCAATGTTAGATGTTGATTTTTAATTGGTATTGATACTGTACACAATTGACATCTGGATGTATTTTTTAAAGTGAACAAAATTGACCGGCTTTCCTGATGCCCGTAGTGAGATGTCTTCCTTTGCTTCATCTTCCACGCCATTTCCCCCCGTGATATATACTAAAATATTTAACTAATTTCACTTGTGCTTCGCTGCAAGACAACCTTTTGAAATTAAGAAATTTTCAAGTAAAAATTAAAAAATTATGCATATATACAATTAAAAAAATCAAGAGTTATATGTGTTAAGAGATAGAAAAATAAATATAAAATAACTAAAAAAACAAAATATAAAAATAAATCAAGATATTAAAAATCTATCAAGTTATGTTTGCTAAATCTATTTATTAAAATAATTTTTTATTTAAATAAAAATAATGAAAATACATATAGAAACTAAATTAATTGAATAAAATAAAAAATATTATGTAAGACTACACATATTAGAAATGTTTTATAAAAATATTTTACTTTTAAAAAATTTATTTATATAAAAGATAAAAAAATATAGATGAATAAGAAAAACTTTACAAAATTTAAACGTGTATAAAAAATATCATTTAAAAGTGACTGTTTAAATAAATTGAAAGAGAGAAGGGGGTGTTGATTTAGTTATAAATTAAAAAATATATAAAAAAAGTCAAATATAAAAAATATTATTTTCTTTAAAGAACAAAAAATGTTGTTGGGTCTCTCAAGTGAGGTTAGATTGCTTAAAGTGAGATGCCTTTCTTTGCTTCATCTTCCACGCCATTTCCCCCCGTGATATATACTAAAATATTTGACTAATTTGACTTGTGCTTTGCTGCCAGAACACCTTTTGAAACTAAGAAATTTTAAAGTAGAAATTAAAAAATTATGTATATATATAATTAAAAAAATCAAGAGTTACATGTGTTAACAAATAAAAAAATAAAAATAAAATAACTACAAAAATTAAAAAATTAAGATATAAAAATAAATCAGGATATTTAATATCACAAACTGCAAAAATCTATCAAGATATGTTTGTTAAATTTATTTATTAAATTTATTTTTCATTTAAATAAAAAATAATGAAAATAAAGAAGTAAACTAAATTATCTGAATAAAATAAAAAAAAATATGCAAGGCCACATATATTAAAAATATTTTACTTTTCAAAAATGTATTTATATAAAAGATAAAAAAATATAGATGAATAGGAAAAACTCTACAAAGTTAAAGTGTTTATAAAAAATATCATTTAAAAGCGACTATTTAAATAAATTAAAAGAGAGAAGGGGTGATGATTTAGTTATGAATTAAAAAAATATATATAGAAAAAAATCATATAAAAAGAAATTATTCTTTTTAAAAAAAGCCAAATATTGCTGGGTCTCTCAAGTGAGGCTAGCTTGCTTAATCCATTTTCTCAGGGCTTATTGAAAAAAAAAACAAATAAATTAACCAGGTGTTGTATAGTTTGCTTAGATTTTAGAGACTGTAGTGACTAAAAATCAAAGTTTAAGTTTATTTATCTAAAAATTTATTTATAATTTATTTTTAATACCTTGATAAACTTGTTTATAACATCAAAAAAATTAAAAAACCATCTTAAAAATTAAAATCAACATGAAATAAAAAAACCTATACAAGTTCATTTTTTTCATGATCATTAAATGTAAAAAACACTTAATATGAATTCCTTTCATCAAATAAAATCATTTAATATAAATATCAATTATTTTAATAGTCCAGATTAATATCAAAAATATTTTTTTTTATTATTGAAATTTGATAACCTCCTTCCCTCTCTTATCAAAAACAAGAACCAGGAAATAAAAAAATTAAATCATTGTATACATAATTGAATATTGAGACACTAAAATTATATATTTTTTTTTAAAGTTTGAGAATTAAAATGTATATTTTTCAAAACTTCCAGCAAACTATCTATTTACATGGTCTTTTTCATTGTAGTGAATTTCTTTTAATTTTATTATCGATTTAGAAATCCAAAGCGATTTGATGTTAAATTAGGATTAACTAGTCTAAAATAAAACTTTAAATATGAAAATGAAAGGTAAAAAAATAAACAAGGGGCCCTCGCGATGACTCGTTTGCGCGTGAACAGTGATGGTTTCCACGGCAGAGCACCCCCACACCATTTAGATCACTGGAGATTTTTCTGCCATCTTATATTATTATTATTATTATAAATAGCACCGTGCAATAAAAGAAATAAACGAATGCATCAACATAAATACAAAATTAAGGTCCATTTGGTATTGTTTTTTTGACATTTCCCACCCGATCCGTCGTGCGAGCGCCTCGTGTGAAACCCTACGACGCTCCATGCAACAAGTTCAAGGTGAAAAGTGGCTGAGAAAAAAATAAACACTGACCCGGTGAGAATGTCGTGGTTCTATAAACTCAAATATAATCACGTTTGCCTCGTTCACCAGTCAAAAAGCATGTATTCATGCGTTGACAGTGTGCTTTTAAGAAACTCTAAATCTTTTTAAATTATTTTTATATTTTTTTGGTGTCAGAAATAAAATTTTAAAATATAAAATATTTTAAAAAACAATATTTATCGTAATAACAAGGTGTTGTGAGTTCACTCCCAATTTTCACCTACGCGAGATTTCATGCTCTAGGTTCTATTGAAGGCTTGGCCCATTAGAATATATAAACCACATCAAACAGCCCATTTGTTTTATTAACAATAGTAAATAAAAAATCTTCAAAGAAGAGCGAATTTATTTGACCTTTTTTTTAGTATTGTTTATTAAAATAATAGTTTTATTTTTTATATTAAATTTATTAAAGATGAAGTTAATTGAAGTTATACTCTATGATTTATTTTGTTTCACTCTTGATAAGCTTATCTCTTTATTGTTAAGATTATAAATTTGAGAGATTAATTTAAGTTATTTATTCATGTTAATTATTTTTATTTTTAAATTTATTTATTAATATTTAATTGATTAATATTTAATTTTAATTATTTTATTTTATTTTATTATTCTGATTTCATGACCTGAATTACGAGTCTGATAGATTAATCTGGTTTATCTTGAATTATTTTGTTGGATTTTCTTATAGTTGATTTTTTTTCATTATTCAATGTTGTGTTTATTAAAACCTAATCTTTATACTATATTTTTTATTTGTTTTTTATAAAGTTATCATAATCTTGTGAACCATAATATAAATTAATAAGTTGATTTGAATTAATTCAATATGTTGTTATTTTAATGTTTATAAAAGTAAAATTTCTTCTTAAATATCTATTTAAATTAAGATATATTTTTAATAATTATTTAAGTTGTTTTTAAATTCATCAAAATAATTACTAATATTATATCAACTCTCTATAATTAATTTTTTATACTGGAGAAAATATTAGTAATGATTTTATATTTTTCTATGTAAAAAATAATAATAATAATTCAACTTCAAAATTATTTTTATTTTTCGATGAAATAAATTGAATATTATATATATTAATGAATATTAAAAATAATTGTTAATATTAATAAATTATACACCTCCCAGCCCGGAGAAGTCCTTTTTTTTTACCGTGTAATTTGTTTTATTTATTTATTATTATTTTATTGTTTGATCAATTTCTTATCAATTATTTTTTAATATTTAATTATAATTTATTTTGTTTTGTTCTTCGTAGAATTATCAAGCTATCTTGTTAATGCTTGATTATGTGAAGATTTTTTTTTATTTTTTTAAGTTGTCCAATATATTTTTAGATCTATCAAATTAAATTAATCAGACTACATTAAACTCTCTTATTTATTTTTTTGCCATGAAAAATTGATATCGCCCTTGACATAGACCAAACGATATAAGTGTTTCTATAATTCTACATAGCCTATTTATTTTTGTATTCTAAAAATATTTTTTAAAAAAAATTAATATTTTATTTTTTTCTCCACTTTAAAATAATATTTTTTGATGTTTTTAAATTATTTTAATATATTAGTATTAAAAATAAATTTTTAAAAATAAAAAAAATATTATTTATTATATTTTCAAATAAAAAATATTTAAAAAAATAACAATATTTACACTTCCAAATAAATTCATACATGCTAAAGCTTGCTTTTATGTGATGTATGGAATCTCCATTACTAAATTTTATCACAATAGACTTTAACAACTGACTTACCTCTCTTAATTAAATTGGACTTTCATATTCTTAATTTTCTTTTCATACATTATTTGCAATGTCTTGCGTAGTGATAATTCTATCAGATTTCATTTCTTGAATCCATCGCATCGCACTGAAAAAGTAAACATCAATGCTACAACACAATGAATAGTCATCGTAATGACTTGCATCTTTTCATCGTATTTTTTTTAGATTAACATGGGTGTCCGGGTCAGCTTTCGCGCACCACGACTAATCCCACGGGTCCTGAAGTTAACAACCATGTAAGCCTCTAGTGGCCATCATATGAGCAACCAAGGACTCGAACCTAAGATCACAGAGGGAGCAAACCTCTTGATCCCAAGTCTTTACCACTTGATCACCACCTAGATGGTTAACTTTTCATCGTATTTTGATACGATGTTGAATTGTTGGTGACCTCGGTTTGTTTATTTTTCT
Organism: Populus ilicifolia; assembly: GCA_015708895.1. Classification (NCBI taxonomy): domain Eukaryota; kingdom Viridiplantae; phylum Streptophyta; class Magnoliopsida; order Malpighiales; family Salicaceae; genus Populus; species Populus ilicifolia. The sequence goes on along the minus strand of SRLM01000278.1, from coordinate 517,974 downwards.
AGCTTCGCCGTTGCTTGAGCCATCCCTGAACGCCTGCCATTGTAGCCAAATCTTCAAGCGCCCCTGGATACAAGGTTCTAAGAAGTGCAGTAGTTGTTATTTTTAAAGATTGGTTTTTTTTTAAAAAGAATACAATAAAATATATTTTCTATTTTCTAAAATTTATTTTCATTACTAGCATATTTAAACTATAAAAAACATTTACAAAATATCTTAAAAAAACAAACTTTCATAAAAAAGAGATTAAATCATGTCTTTAAATATGGGCATAGAGACTCAAATTGACATCTAACAACTTAGATATTTTCCTAACCGTTTAGTATATTAGAGGTGGTCTTAGCTCGACCTTACCCTAATATAACTCGAGTTTGATCACTAATCTTTAAATACCTTGTCTTTATTATTGTATAATAAATTATTTACTCAAGCTCTTACAAGTTTAACTTGAGCTTGATCTAACTCATCAACACTGTAGGTTCGATCTAAATTCTAGATGTTTAGAGTTTAAATCTAATTTGTGGACTTGATTTTAATGCAATTACTATCTTGAATAAAGATATTCGATTTGGTCTTGGTTATATTATATTGTAATGTTTTAAAAATATTTTTTTATTTAATAAAGGATTCATTGACGGAATCAATTGCCAGTTATTTATTGGAAATGTAATAACAAAGTAAATAAGTTTTTATATCTCACTTTGGGAACTAAAAAAGAAAATAAAAACGAAAATGATACTAAACAATATGAAAATTTGCTTATAACCAACCCCAGCTGCCCGCTCGGGACCGGCCCTTCATGTCAACGTTAAATGCAATAAATAAATAAAAGGAAACCCTAGGCATTGAATGTCACAATTCACACAGGAACTAGGTTAGCCAAAATCAAAGGGCTTTGCTTCTGTCTGGAAAATCGAAGAGAAAAGATCATTTGCTAATAAGAGAACCCATCACCGAACGAGGAAAAATGGTAAGATTTCTCGTTTGTTGTTTCTTAACGAAAACAAAAATGGTAATGAAAAAAAAGAAAAAGAAAAAACGAGAGATATTTTAACTCAACTATCCTGTACTTTCCCTATTTAACTTACTTTTCAATTTTAATTAATAATGCCTAAAATAAATAAATAAAAAGGGAGTAAAAACAGAATCTAAAGTGTGTCTTGGGAGTTTCGATAGAAGTTTTTTTAAATTTTAATCATCTTAATATTTTTTAAATTATTTTAACATGCTAATATTAAAAATAAATTTTCAAAATTATTATTATTATATATATATATATTTAAAAATAAATATTTGTAAAAACAACCATTTAAATCCTGTATTGGGATACGATCGAGAAGAGCAAAAACCCAAACATCATTGATCTGTATTTCCCCGACTACCAACTTCCCTCCATCGGTCGGTTATCACTTGGTCAATTGCCCACATCTTGAGGACGTGACAAAATAATATTTTGTTTTTTTTCCTTTCCTTTCCTTTCTTTTTTCTCCTTTTCTTTGTAGGATTCACAAACCCAATAAAATATATTTTTTTAATATATATAAATATCTTACAGTATTTATAATCAACTCCTGTGGTGGTGATATTCGATACTCAATTCACTCCAACATTAGAACAAAACCCTAAGGGTTCTTGTAAGAACCAATCGCCGCCAGATTGATCTTCTTCTTCAATAGAAGTAGAAAACCCTTTTCCTCTCTTGTTTCTTGAAGAAAAATTTCTTTTCTTTCATTATCTGTCTTTCACATACAATATTTGTTGGATGTAAACATGCTGCGCAAAGTTGTGTACTTTGTTTCATGAAATTGATTTGTACGACGGGAGAGGAAAAACCCATCCTTCTATGTTGCTGTTTCATGCTTGAAAATGGAGCCTTTTTGCAGCTAGGATTGGGTAATTGTATTCATCCATAAGGTAGGTGTAAAAGTTTTGATCTTTTTTCTAGTTAAAAAGTTACCATCTTCAAGCTGTAAGTAGGGTCTTGCCTATTTCAAGCGTATGCAAGCTTTTATTCTCCAGACTATTTAGGGTATGATTATAAGTTGTGGGTGTTGATCAGTTTTTGACTTGTTATAGTGGGTAATGGTCAAATTGGAGTCTTGAATATGTTATCTGAATTGGGCAGGAGACCGATGATAGGAGCTAATGATGGATCATTCGGTGATGATTTAGAGAAGGAGTTAGGGTTATTGTTGCGTGAGCAACGTAGGCAAGAGGCTGATGATCGTGAGAAAGAGCTCAGTTTGTACAGGAGTGGCTCTGCACCTCCAACCGTGGAGGGTTCATTGAATGCAGTCGGAGGCTTGTTTGGTGGTGGAGGCCATGGTGGCGCCTCTTTCTCTGACTTTGCTAGCGGAAAAAATGGGAATGGGTTCATAACCGAGAAGGAGCTTAGGTCTGATCCAGCTTACTTATCTTACTACTATTCGAATGTGAATTTGAACCCAAGGCTTCCGCCTCCTTTACTGTCGAAGGAGGATTGGAGGTCTGCACAGAGATTGAAGGGTGGAAGTTCTGTTTTAGGCGGGATTGGAGATAGGAGGAAAGCTAGTGGAGCTGACAATGGTAATGGTAGATCAATGTTTTCAATGCCACCGGGGTTTGAATCGAGGAAACAGGAGAGTGAGGTTGAATCAGAGAACGTTTCTGGCTCCACCGAATGGGGAGGTGGTGGGCTGACTGGTTTACCAGGATTTGGATTTGCCAGCAAACAGAAGAGCCTTGCTGAATTCTTTCAGGTTAATTTCTATGATTTTGCTTAAGTCATGTTTCCTTTTGTTTGTGAATTTCTACTTTTTTGCGTGGTATCTTCTTTTTATCTTCATGGCATCGAGAATATCATTGGATTATTTTCCTTGAAATTTCAGATGTGGTATTCATTACTTCCTATTAAGGTTTGACACGTAATCTGATTTGTGCATGGAAGAAATAAAGAAGTGTTTTGCTGTCCTTTTCTGATTGCCTACTTTTAATGTTATTGAAAATCAGTTTTTTTTTCTTGGGCTATTTTATCCGTGTTTGTTGAGTTCTCTATGGCATGCAATCATTTTGCATTCAGTTTGTTAGTGTGCAAGTATGGTATACGTGATGTATCAAGAATCTGGCCATGACAAATTGATACGATAAATAGTTATTTTTATGCTCAAATACTTGCGAAGTAGTGAATGAACTGCTCAGTATGTTTAACTTGTGTGAAGTCTGAGGAGCTTTTGGTTGTAATGTGGGATTTAGTTATGTCTGTGAATGTTCAGAGCCTTTGGATTGTTCACTCCACTATTATTCTTATGATCCGGTGTCTTGTATCCATGCAGGATGACCTGGGCCGTACAACTCTTGTGACAGGCCCCCCATCTCGCCCAGCTAGCTGTAATGCATTTAATGAAAATGTTGAGACCATAGGTTCAGCTGAAGCAGAGTTGGCTCATTTGCGCCATGAATTATCATCTGCAGATACTTTACGATCGAGGGTGAATGATCAGGGTTCATCTTCTGTTCAAAATATTGGTCAGCCATCTTCTTATAGTTATGCTGCTGCTCTTGGTGCCTCCTTGTCTGGGAGAACTACTCCTGATCCTCAACATGTTGCCAGGGCTCCGAGTCCTTGTCCTACACCCATTGGACAAGGGAGAGTTACCACATCTGAAAAGAGAGGCATGGCTAGTTCAAACTCATTCAATGGCATCTCATCTGGTATGAGGGAGCCTGCAGAATTTGCAGCTGCCTTTTCTGGCATGAACCTGTCAACAAATGGTGTAATAGATGAAGAAAGCCATTTGCCATCACAGGTTGAACAGGAGGTTGACAACCACCAGAATTATCTCTTTGGTCTCCAAGGTGGTCAGAATCATCTGAAGCAAAATACTTACTTAAAGAAGTCTGAATCTGGGCATTTACACATGTCTTCTGCTCCTCAATCTACCAAATTGTCATATTCGGATTTGGTTAAGAGCAATGGTGGTGAGCCAGACCTCATCAGCTCATCCTTGATGGCTGATAGGCAGGTTGAACTGCAAAAGTTGGCTGTTCCTAGTGGCAATTCTTACATGAAAGGATCACCTACCTCCACCCTTGGTGGTGGAGGTGGCTTGCCTTCACAGTATCAGCATCTAGATGTTATGAATTCATCACTTCCAAACTATGGATTGGGTGGGTATTCCATAAATCCAGCACTGGCATCCATGATTGCTAACCAGCTTGGCACAGGTAACCTGCCTCCATTATTTGAAAATGTTGCTGCAGCATCTGCTATGGCCATCCCTGGAATGGACTCACGATTGCTTGGAGGAGGTTTGGGGTCTGGAGCAAATCTAACTGCTGCTTCATTGGAATCTCATAATCTTGGGAGAGTGGGGAGTTCCATAGCAGGCAGTGCTCTTCAGGCTCCTTTTGTTGATCCGGTGTATCTCCAGTACTTGAGGACTCCTGAGTATGCTACTACCCAGCTTGCTGCTATTAATGATCCCTCAGTTGATAGGAGCTACTTGGGTAATTCATACTTGAATTACCTTGAAATTCAAAAGGCTTATGGTTTTCTGTCATCTCAGAAATCACAGTATGGAGTCCCATTAGGTGGTAAATCTGGTAGCTCTAATCATCATGGTTATTTTGGGAATCCTGGCTTTGGTGTTGGTATGTCATATCCTGGAAGTCCCCTGGCAAGTCCTGTCATTCCAAATTCCCCAGTCGGACCTGGGACTCCCATAAGACACAATGAGCTGAATATGCGTTTTTCTTCTGGAATGAGTAACTTAGCCGGGGGCATCATGGGACCCTGGCACTTGGATGCAGGATGCAACATAGATGAAAGCTTTGCATCATCCCTATTAGAAGAATTTAAGAGCAATAAAACTAAATGTCTTGAACTTTCAGAAATTGCTGGTCATGTTGTTGAGTTCAGGTATTTATTGCACAAAAAATCATCATATGTTCATTCATTATGTTATTGTTTCGATTTAATTCAATGATTTGTAATCACTTATGAGCAGTGCCGATCAGTATGGGAGCCGATTCATTCAACAAAAACTTGAGACTGCCACAACGGATGAGAAAAATATGGTTTATCAGGAAATCATGCCCCAGGCTCTTGCTCTGATGACTGATGTGTTTGGTAATTATGTAATTCAGAAGGTACCAGATATCCATGCTTTGTTAATATGCACTTTGTTATGTTTTTATGGTTTCTTCTTATGAAAGTGTCTGTATTTGTATATAGTTTTTCAAGCATGGGCTTCCATGCTTTGTTAATATACACTTTGTTATGTTTTAATGGTTTCCTCTTATGAAAGTTTATGTATTTGTATATAGTTTTTCGAGCATGGGCTTCCATCACAGAGAAGAGAATTGGCTGGCAAGCTTTTAGGCCATGTTTTGATACTTAGCCTTCAAATGTATGGCTGTCGAGTGATCCAGAAGGTACCGTTAGCTTTTCTAACATGGTGCAATTTAATGTTACATGAGACACCCTGGTATATCTTCATTTGTGGATTATATTATGATGGTGCCTGAAATTATAATTCTGAGGAAAAAAATGTGTACTTCTGGTTCATGTGAAAAGTGGTGGTCAAATGGCTCAAAAAATCCTTCATTATTGGGGCTGTGGACACCAATTTGCATCATGCAGTGTCCTGCATTTGCACCTTGGTGACAACATTCTGAAGGGTGCTTATGTAATTGTGTCTTGCTTTGGCCATTGCACCATAGAATAGAGTAACTTGCCTTGATCATGCACAAATTTATGGAGATCATTTGAAAACACTCACCAATCAACCTCAGTCCAATATTATCAAGTGCACCTACTGAAGTTGTTGATTGTAGCATATTCTTTTTTATATTGTCCAGGCCATTGAGGTTGTTGACCTAGAACAGAAAATAAAGATGGTTGAAGAGCTTGATGGTCATGTAATGCGGTGTGTACGTGACCAGAATGGGAACCATGTCATCCAAAAGTGTATCGAATGTATTCCTGAAGATAATATTCAGTTTATTGTCACAACATTCTTTGATCAAGTTGTGATTCTCTCCACCCATCCGTATGGGTGTCGTGTGATACAGGTTTGAAATGGTTTATTGCATTTTTCAATTCTGTGGACCTTTCTGGGAGAAAAGAAAATTACATGGCTAGTTCTTTAATTTGCAGAGGATACTGGAGCACTGCAAGGATGCAAAGACACAGAGTAAAGTTATGGATGAGATTTTGGGAGCTGTTAGTATGTTGGCACAAGATCAATATGGAAATTATGTGGTTCAGGTTGGTTTTTCCTTTCAAGGACTCCCACTTTGGATGCATAAATGCCACAACCTTTCTGAATGAGTCTGATAACTTTTATCTCATGTAAGCTACTGGGTATGGCCAGTACAGTTCTCTGTTTTTTCATAAAGGAATTGGTCTTGGTTTTTGCTTACAATTTATGAAAAGTGGTCCAGGTATTCTTGTGAAAACAGGAAGTCAGTCTTAGCAATGCTTAGGAATTTTAATGTGTTATTGATACAGCTTGGCTGAATCTCCAGCTCTATTGCCTTAATGTTTCTCATCCTTTATCTCTGTCAGTGCTTTAGGAACATCCATTCCTGCTTTGGAAGCTCTATCACGTGAATGAGTTTCTTGTCATTATCCCCCTTTAAGATGTTCTATTTGGTAGTTAGATAAATACAGTCATCAATAGAGTGTATTCCACTGCTTCTCTTATTTCTCTTACAAAAGAGTTATGTGCACCCCTGTATTTTTTTGAACTGACCAATAACATTTGAGTGCTACATATGCACCCCTGTATTTATTTGTTCCATATGCAAGCATACTGATAATATTTAAGAAAGAGATTACTTGTTATGGAATTATGAATAAACTTTCATTTCTAAGATACAGATGCTGTCATTTCTTTTTTTACTGTTTTATGGAAGTTGGAATTTCTTCTCCGGATGCTGCTTATTAGCCATGCTGTGTGTTTGTAGAAGTTACATTTCCCAATTATTTAACAAGCACTTGTCTTGTTGTCTTATTTTTAATCTTTATTGATTTGATTGTGTACTGGCTTCTGTTTTAACAGCATGTGCTGGAACATGGGAAATCTCATGAACGATCTGCTATCATCAAGGAGTTAGCTGGGAGGATTGTTCAGATGAGTCAGCAAAAGTTTGCCTCCAATGTTGTAGAGAAGTGTTTAACATTTAGTGGTCCTTCTGAACGTCAACTACTGGTCAATGAAATGCTAGGCACCACTGATGAAAATGAGCCTCTTCAGGTTTTGCAACCTTCTATGCACTTTTGCTTGCTAGATTCAAAGAACTTTGTAATTTTCACCTATCTATATATATTTTTGTGCTGGTGTGCTTGTTCTCATGTGCATTTTTCAAATTTTGCATATGCCCATATCATTATTAAGCATGATCATTTCCCAATTTCTTCTGCTAATTTTCCCCCTAATCTGTCCAGGCAATGATGAAAGATCAGTTTGCTAACTATGTTGTACAAAAAGTGCTGGAGACATGTGATGACCAACAGCGTGAGCTGATCCTTACAAGAATAAAAGTTCATCTAACTGCATTGAAGAAGTACACCTATGGAAAACACATTGTTGCACGTGTAGAGAAACTTGTTGCTGCTGGGGGTAGGCATTATTTCATGCTTATGATATTAACCTGATTTTGATTTGTAAATATGTCTGTATATTTGAAGTAAGACTAGTATCTTTTCACCTTCGTTGGGGACCTTGGCATGGCACATACTAGTAAATTTTTGTGCTGTTGTCACTCAGGATCCCTGGGAACCTTGGTGGAGCATTAGGTTCTGAAAGAGGAAAGGTTAATGTGTTTAAAATAGGTTCTCCATATGGTTTGAAGACATCTAATCTGCCTCTCTCATTTGCAGTTTCAGCCTGTTTGAGAGCATGATTAGTTAACTGGAATTTACTGTTGCATCTTGAAGTTATCTGCCAATTATTTGTTCATAAATTTCACCAAACCAATAATGGACTGAGTTATTTTGCATTACTATGGGTTTGCATGCATTTGCATTTGCATATAAGCATATGTTTTGCTTTGGAAAGTTGTCATTCTTCAATTGACTTACTCCAAAAAATGAGCCTATTGTTATATGTTTCATGAACGCTCTGTTGATTGACAATATAAATGTATATCTGAGACATGTTTTGTTCTGAACTATGTCTCATGTCATATTGCTATAGAATTTCGTCAACGACGACTAGCTCTCATTAATCTTAATTTGCTTGCAGAAAGGAGAATTGCCGCGCAGTCCCTGCACCTTGCTGCTTAGTTCTAATAGGAAAGAAAGTTGTTTGTACAGCTAACCGAAGCTAGTGTGAGCTTCCTCTCTTTCTTCCTTCCTGTTTTAGAGCTACGTATTTACCTATCTTTTCAGAGAGGTATGGGCTGTTCGAAAATAAAGCTGCTTGTACCTGAAACTGTACATTCTGTAGTTTAAGGTTTATACATAGAGTCGAGCAAGCTGAGGTTCAGATGTTGAATACAACCCGATGTCCCCTGCAGAGGAGTTAAATGACATACGACTTTTCAAGGGTTTAAAAATGTGGAGGTAGTCTAAACGTGATATGTACAAATGTTGCTATGTGGAGAGCTGCTAATGTTTAGGTGAGGCCAGAGTTTCATTCCCATGTATCCGGATTTGACTTTTTTTTCTCTTAAAGTACATTTTTCTTTCGTTATTCGAGTGTGGTTTATGTTTGTGCGAGTGTGACTGTTATATATCTATAATCGTGTCATGATGCTTCTGTGGTTCTCTTCTTGCTCCTGCGTCTCTTGCTAGAGAAAGAACAACCTTGTTCAGTTGTGATTTCTCAGCTTTTATTTGTCTTCTGCGCTCCCCAAAGGTTGCTTGTTAGGCAGGGAAAACCAAATTTTACCTTCTTTCGAAGTTCACGAATTCATTGGAGTAATAACAATACTATCCGAACATAGAACGAGCATTCTCTCATAATTGCTTCATGTGCTGTTGGGATCCTCAGTCATGTTATCTCCCTGCTTGCAATGCAGTTTTGAAAGGGTTGGAGAGATGTTTACTAGCCATTAAATATCACTGTATCCGCTTTCAATCTGTGGAGTTTACAGACAAACAGGGAGAGACATGTATTAGTATATTTGTTGGTGAGAACTCTCGAGCTTCAATTTTCTCGGAGTACAAGGGTGAAGAATCTAGTCGAACTTCAACGAAACTAACCAGCAGTTGTTTCACCAACGTTCAAGTGAAACAGCTAATGTTCTAGAAGAGCAGGTTAGCTTCTGTTTTAAAAATATTGACATGAAAAATATATAAAAAAAACCTCGCTATAATGTTAAACACACAAGTCTGCAATTTCCGTTTATTGAGTCAAATATGTAAGAAAACTAGTGTGAAGGGACATAATTGTTCATCGACACTGGGTAATATAGAATCAGTTATCATCACACATGAACAAGCAATGACATATGAATAACCAATGAGATGTGTGGTATTTGGTAGTGTAATAATAATTATTTTTTAAAATATTTTTATTTAAAAATATATTAAAAAATAATTTTTATTTTAAAAAAAATATTTTTAACTATCAATCAGATAAAATACTATATAAAAACTACTCAAGCTCCGCTCCCGTAACTTAAATGTTGCAAAATTACAGTTACAAAACACCACACAAGCTTACATGGGACTCCTAAAGTAGCTGATCTTCTGCTCAAAGCCTCCTGGCCCAGACCCTGCTGTCACCTTTCTCTTCTCCCCTCTCTCCTCCTTAGGCTCCTGTTCCTTCTGAAGCTTCTTCGTCTCCCTTTTCTGCAAGAGATTTGTCACTCCCAGGTAGATTACCTGCAACCAAATAAGCCACCTCAATTTAGCAACAGTCCACATTCCAAAGTCAAAACTTTTATCAGCCGCAGTAAGAAAAGCCATAATATAATGTGAATCTTGAAAAGTAGTGATTAGAAATCACCTCAACGATGAGAATGGATAGAGCAGGCTGGAATGATAGTGCCGTCCACCATCATTTGTGGTGGACACCGTCTGATGGAAACTCTCGAAGTGGGGCTGTCTCTGAAGGCACGACGACTTCTTCAGGGTTGGCTTAAATTCTCCAAATTTGCATGCTCCATCAGAACTTCCTCGACCACCAAACCAATAGCTGCTTACTGTCATTAATTTATGGTCATATTCATGCATTTAATAATACACGCATGCACGTACTGTTCGTAGGAAATTCAAACATTTTTTTTAATACTTTATATTAGAACATATGATATATTGATGAGAAGTTTCTTTCATTGAAAAATAATAAAGATATTAAATTAGTGTACGATAGATGTCTTAGAGATGTAATTCTCACATCGACCATGATACTGCTAGAAAATACACAATAACATATAACATATAATGTTATATAATAATTATACATACTGGATAAATCACTTTTTTAACAAACAAATGCAGCCTAATACATGTGCTTACTGAATTAAACCAACCCTATATGTGTTTCTTTTTTCATTCTATACATTAATTTTTTTTTGTATGTTTTTTTTAACTGCATCTTTTAATTTTAATTTTTTAAAATTTGGTATTGATTTTTTTCTCCACCTTTTTTTTATATAATTTTTAAGACTTTTAATTGTTTTCAATTTCATTATCTAATTAAAATTTTTGACTTGTTATTTTTTAAAAACCAATTTAGCCCTCCCTCTCTCTGTGGTTTCTTCTTTATTTCCTTTGTGAAATTATTTTTTTTATAATTTTAATTCAAAATTACCCATCCTTACATTTTTTTCAAAAAAATTATAATTATTTTTTTAATTGTTATTTTTTTTGTTTTGAATTTTTTTAATGATTAAGTTTTTTCTCTCTTAAATTTCATCATTTAAAATTTTATTTATTGAAAGCTAGGCTTTGTGGTTTTTCCAGGTTTAATACTTCTAAACAAATGGCTTGAATATTAAATTTTATAAGCTAACATTGATTTACATTTTTTTTATTTTTACTTGTTTTTTTCCCATCTTATTACCAAATATTGATTATTTTTTATTTTAAAAATAGGTTTTATAACTTTTTATTTTTATTTTTTTATAGAGTTATTTCGATCTCATATCCTGACATGTGAATTTAATAAGTTAACTTGAGTGGATTGTATTTTTTTTTACTTTTGATTATTTCTCTTTTTTATTTTATTTTTTTGTGTGATTAACTTTTTATATTTTATTTTTTTATATTTAATTTGTTGAGAATTGTTCTTCATATATATGATTCAAGACAATAATTTTATAAACTAATAAGGGTTGATATTAATTTTTTTAATAATGTTTTTCCCATCTCATAATACATTGGGTTTTTTTTCTAAAAATAAGTTTTGTTATTTTTTTTATTTTCTTTTATGTTGGGTTATCCCGATCTTATAATCTAATTCATGAGTTTAACGGGTTAACCTGAATAAATTTAGACCTTTTTTTTCTTATAATTGTTATTTTTTTTTAATTTTATCTTCAATATTTAATTAATATAAAATTAAATTTTAAATTTTTTATTTTTAGTCAAATAACTCAGGTGACGGATTAACACTAGCTGATACTGTATCTTTTTTTTTCACTGTCAACATTAATTTATTTCTTTTTTTAAAACTTGCTTGTATAACATCATTTTTTTCTCATTTTTTTTTTATCTAGCTAACAATAGAGCGCTAGTCACGTAACCAGATATTTATATATCTTGTTATTTATAATCAACTAGCAGTGATTAGTGTTGGTAATGAACAAGGAGATGTGACCGACAAAGTACGTAATGGAATTTCTTAACAACCGAACCACTGGACTGTTTAGGTTGTGAATATTTTTTTTCCCATTTGATTAATTAGAGAATATATCACGTCATTACATGAGGTGAGGCAAAGCTAATCTAAAATATTTTAGGAATGAAAATTAAAAAAAAAACCCAAAGAAAATCAATGGAACATTGTGAGAGAGACTCATTGTATTGTAAATTAAAACAATATAATAATAGTTTTCACCACAGCAAAATCCAATGAAAAATATATTATATATATTTTGGGTTCATTTGTTATTATAAAATCAATCAAGGTTACAATGGTCTTTCCATATTTTTTACATACAATAAAATGATTTATTTAGCTTTAAAAGAAAAAGGAAAAAAAAATAAAATACTAAACTGCTATTTAGAGGCTTTCTAGTCATTTTAATTTTTTGACACAATAAAATGATTAAAGTGCGTAAAATTTATTAAGCTGGCTTATAGGGGCTTCTCCGTACTTTCACCATGGTATTTTTGGGGTTATATTTAGGGTGGCTAAGCCTGGAGATAATTTTATATTTTAATCAATACATAATATTATTAAAAAAAATAAACTTGGTTGGCTTGTGTTGATGTTCAACGCATTCTTCTAGCGGCATGTGACGTGCTATCTGGCAGCAGAATAGTGGCTTTCAAGATAATATTTTATTTTTTTTTTTAAATTTTGTGGATGCTTTTCTAAAATTTTAAATTTAAAGTAATTATTTAATTTTTTATTTATATTTAATTTTTTAATAATTATTTACTTTATCTAGACTGATTTATAAAAATATTTTTTTAATTTTACATTTTTATTTTATTACACAATAGATTTTATCTTATTATTTTGATTGTTATTTATTTTATTTGAGATGATTTTTAAAATTTATTATTTCAAATAATTTTATATTTTAATTTTTTTCCTACTAAATTTGATCTTTATTTTTTTATTGCTATTTTTTTATCTTGATTTTTTTTAAATTCATATATTTTTTTAATTTTATATTTCAATATTAAATTGGTTATGAAATTGAACTTTTTGATTAAGTATAAATCTAAAATTTAACAAATTATGAATTTAAAAAATTAACCCATGTTGATGATAATTAGTTGTGTTTGTTTGTTTTTTTTTAGTTTTTTTTTTAATTTTATATTTTAACATTTAATTAATTAGATATCATGCTCGATTAGTTTTTTGGTTCTTTACAGGATTTCTCACTTATTTCGAGAATAATGTGAGTTATTTTAAATCTTTTTATTAAATTTAATTTTTAAAAAATATTTTTAAATTAAATTAAATTAATTAATTGAATACACATATTAATGCTAACTTTACAATATTTTATTTGATTTGTTATTAAATTAACATGACTTATTAAACTCAATCAATTCAATACCATGAATTTTAAATCTTTTTATTTTTTTTAAATATTAATGTAGCTTGAACATTTTTCTTATATTACAAAAAATTGAACTCCCCTGGCAGCGTGTCTCATGCCACCATCTAATAATATACAAAAATATGCTGGTAGGTTTTTTTTCTCATTATTATCATTTAACACACAGAAAATAATTAACACGTCACCATCAATTCTAAAAGAAACAGGGAATTAATAATTATTGTTGCCATCATCGTATCGTCGCAATAATTTATATTCGGGGACAAATGATTCTTTCAATTGGCATTACATTATTATTATTATTATTATTTATTTTTTTGAGAAAAGTGCAATTGAGAAAGTGTATATGTGGGCCAACCAGCTCATATTCTACCATACCCATATTTATTGAAATAACCACTAGAAAATCATTGAATATCTCTCTGGTTCATCATTTATTATTTCTTAAGAGAGAGCTTTAAATTATTTTATGTAAATATATTTTCTTTAATTACATTTTTTTCTCATTTAGAAATAAAGAAAAATTATTTTATATTACTCTCAAAATTATGTAAATAGAATTTCTTTACTTCTCTGAACTTATTCCTCTTCCCCATCTCCTTCTCTCGTGTGGACTCACAAACCCTTGCTACGCGGAGAATCCAAAGAAAAGGTGACTCAACATGTAGGATTCTATATGTATTTATGAAAAAAAAAAACTAAAAAGAATATTTAATTATATGTATTTCTTTAACAGCATTATGCAAACAAAAACATGGCACGTAACGAGAAATTTTATATCATTTCAAAAAATGATTATTAGTTATTATTTCATGGAGTTATTTTAAGGGAAGATAAAAATTGAAAGATGAGAAAAATGATAATATATCATGCTAAAAGTGATTTCAATGCTTTCACATAGATTAAAAAAAATCCTCTAATTTTGTCTTTTTATTTGACAATAAAAAATATTTTTACACATGCATATTATCATATGACAGCTACTCCCCCAAATTATTAATTAATTCAAATGGTTCAAATATAAATCTAAATGTATTTATAAGTTATTATATCATATGGTCTTATCTTTTGTTATTTCTATAAATAACGTGTATTATATAATATTTGAAAATGAATGAAACAATGAGCTTTTCTTTGTTTTTTGTCAAACTTTTATTATGGTATCAAAACTATTTTTTATCTATTGAATAATTCTTCATATTATTTTTTTCTCTTTATATAATAGGTACTCAAACCAATTCAACAAACAATCTAAATTCATTCAATCCAACCACATTTATAAATTCAATTATTATTTACAGCAATGAATTTCAACTCATCACTATAAACACTTCTCTTCAAGCCCCACTTAAACTTATCACCAGCAACTATATCTCTTAGAAACTTTAGTTCCAAATTTTTTTTATTGACTATGATCTTCTTGGTTATATTAATGGATTCAAACCCTATCTGCCTATTACTATATTGATAAACCATTCAACCACACCAAATCTTACCTACAACATATGGATTCATCAAAATCAGCTTATTCTCCATGCTCTCATTAGTTCACTTTCACCTACAATCATTTCATTTGTTGTAAGACCCATAACATCACAAAAAGCATGAATCATTTTAGATAACAACTATGCCAAACCATGATGAGAATGTATTAAACAAGTCAAGGCTCTTCTAAAAAATTCCACTAAAAATAATTTAAATATTATTGACTTTATTCAATTGGTTAAATCCCGTGCAGATAAGTTTGCAATACTTGGTGCACTAATGAATGATGAAGATATTACCGAAAAGATTCTAGATGAGCTAAGAGAAGATTATAAAGAATTGGTCCTTGCTATTTAAGCTCGTGATAACTTTATCTCATTTGATGAGCTTTATGAGAAACTGCTAATATTTACAACCTCTTTTTAAGAAAAACAAAGAAATCTACTCACTTTCCAACAACTATGAATCCAACAAATAAAACCAAAAAAATTTGGAGACATCAAAACACCATTCCTAATTGGCGTCTCAATTCTTATGGACAAACAAGTTGGCCCCTATCACTCACTTCCCATCAACATCCCTATGATGGTCATCCATCATCACATCCATACTTGGGCTATTGCTAGATATGTAGCACTCAAAGCCATGTAGCTATGAGATGTCCATCATTCCAAGTGATTTCTATTCAATCATCTAATAAGGCATCTATACCACTTTTCAGTAATTCATCAACTTCTTGGCAACCTAAAGCTCACTTTGCTGCTAATGTTGCCTCTAACAATTCAACTTGGTTGCTTAATAGTGGTGTTTCTTATCATATCAAAGAAAACCTAAACAATTTATCTCTTCATGCTCCTTATACCAGATCTAAAGATGTCATGGTTGGATATGAAATCGGACTTTCCATCACTCATACAGGTTCAACTTATTTTTTCATTAATAACTCTACATTCAAACTAAATGATGTCCTCTATGTGCTTGATATTAAAACAAACTTAATCTTCATTTATTAGTCTTCTGTCACTAATAATGTTTCTATTGAGTTCTTACCAATGTGTTTTCAAGTGAAAGATCTTCATAAGGGGCCAATTTGATGTCAATAATGCCTTTTTACAAGGTCATCTATCGAAAGATGTTTATATGTCTCAGCCTCCGGGTTTCATTGATTTTGATCATCCAACATTCATCTATAAGCTTCGTAAAGCCATATATGGCCTTAAACAGACACCAAGGGCGTTGTACCATGAGTTGCGCCAATTCCTCATGGCTGATGGGTTTCAAAATTCCTATACGGATAATTCACTATTTATCACCAGCCTTTACCTTTTAGTATGTGTGGAAGATATCATTCTCACTAGTAGTTAACTTGCTCTTGTTAATCAATTCATTACTCGGTTTGCTCAATAATTTTCTGTCAAAGATCTCTGGTCTCTCACATATATTCTTGGCATTGAAGTGGTTCCTCACAGTCATGGTATTTTACTCTCTTAGCGTCAGTATATTCAGGATCTTTTTGCTCGGACCAATATGACAAGTGCTAAAACTATTTCCACCCCATTGCTTATCAGTCCTCTTATTAGTTTACACTCTAGTACAACTCTTTCTGATCCTACAGAATACTGCACATTCATAGAAAGTCTGCAATACTTGTCAATGACATGTCCAAACATCACTTACACGGTTAACAAGTTATCATAATATATGCATTAACCATCAACTAAGCACCAGGCTCTTGTTAAATGTATTTTATGCTCTTTATATAACACATTAGATGAAGGGATTATCATTCATTATAACTCTTCAATCTCTCTTCATGCCTTATCTCATGCAGACTGGACCGATAACAAAGACAACTATTCCTCAACTGGCACATATATTGTATACTTAGGTTGTAATCCTATCTCTTGGAACTCAAAGAAACAAAAGATTGTTGCACGTTCTCCAATAGAAGTTGAGTATCGATCTATTGCAGCTACCGCTGCTGAAATAAAATGGCTTTGTTCTCTCTTGTTGGATCTTGAAATAAATTTTCCCTGTGCTCTTATAATCTATTGTGATAATATTGGAGCAACTAAGCTATGTTCTAATCCAGGGTTTCATTCAAGAATGAAACATGTTGCAATAAATTTCCACTTTATTTGGGATCAAGTCTAGATTGGTTTTTTGCATATGGCTCATGTTTCCTCCAATGATCAACTTATTGATGCACTTATAAAATCATTACCTCACTCCAAGTTTCGAACTCTCAAAACAAAGATTGACCTCTCTTGTCGTGACTTATCTTGAAGAGACATATCAGATGACAATTACTCTTCCATATTATTAGTCAATTTAAATATAAATCTAAATGTATCTATAACAAACATGTATTATATAATACTTGAAAGTGAATGCAACAATAACTTTTTACTCTTTCTCTGTCAAACTTCTATCATTTTTTTTATGAAATTATTTTTAGGGTATTATAAAATTTCTCAAAACTTTACATATTTTTAGATACATAAATGTGTGTGTATATATATTGATTATTAGAGAGATTATTTTATAAAAAAATAAAAAAGTAAAAAAATCACATTATATTGCAAGTGATAGCCTTGTGAATCACGTACCGCATTTTTTTTTATTCAAGTCTTGAATTGATGAATTGGGTCATAGATAATCCACTGACATCCCCAATACATTCATTCATGTGAGAGTTTTCTTTCTTGTAATTAAACTTCCTTGTATTCTCATGTAAGATGAGATACTTTCTATGTATAGGTTTTTCTCTTATATTTTAATGCATGAAATGGACTATAGCTTCATTTTTTTTTATAATTTAAATTATAAAACGGTCTATTTTATATTTCATGAAAAATACTATGTATAAAGACATATTTATTTACTGAGAGCTAAGAACCCGAAGCTTATTAAATAATTTTTTTTTTCTTGACACCTAAACCTGTTATTTGAAAGAGATGGCTGTCTTATTTAAAATATTACTATGTTTCTGTTTTATATGGTTAAGGTTGTTGTTTTTAAAATATATTTTTTTAATAATAACATATAAAATAATTTATTTTAAAAAACTTTAACACGTAAACACTAAAAAAAAGGGGGTTTGATCAACCACTAAAATTATTATTTTTAAATAAATAAATAAAATATATTATTATCGAGCCTCTCTTAATTCTTACTTGTCCACCACTCCAGCTGTACGCCAGCCCACGGCTGTCTCATTGGTCCATCCCTTAAGAATAATAAAAAGAGTAGTCGTACGGCAAAGGCGGTTCTAAATTAAAGGTCTCATGAAATTACCATTACAACCTCAAAAGTGCACCCCCTTTGCCGACTTGGCATTGAACAACCACCATTTTTCACACCAGTTAAGTACTTTCACTCCCCCAATCTACCAGGATCCACATCTTACGTGTCCGTTCTTCATTGGGTTACTTCACATCTGTCAAGTAGATAGGGCGAGTATCCATCTCCTTTCTTCGAGCTAGGAAGTGAGAAAGTGAAGATATTTAGAGGATCAAAAATATCTGGCGAAGTCATCCACGTTGGCATTGGTGCGAGACCAATCCATCTGGAATTTCTATCAGATATTGGGTTAATTGTATATTCCACCCCTATACTTTTCAAAGTTCAGCAATATGGTTCATGTGCTTTTATTTAATTCCTGATCAGTTAAGAAAGTAGTTGATAGTTCTCCGTAATTAAAATTTTAACCTTAAATTATCTCAATTCAAGTTCTTAGTTTTTTAATTTTATTTTTATCTGTTAACGAAAATTGTATTAAATTAAGAATAGAGAGATAGAAGAAATAAAAACAAAAGTAAAAGGACTACATTTATAATATTATAGGGATGTTAAAAATACGATGAGCCCATTGGATATGTCCACCTTGCTCTCCCAAGAAAACACCCTCTAAATTATTTTCTTCCCTTGTCTTTCCTGAAAACCAAACAATCACGTCCACCGCTTCCCTTAATTATCTCCAATTTCTTCTCTGACTCCGATCCGCTTCTCTTTCCATTTCAAAAAAAAAAAAAATATTTTTTTTCTGCAAAATTTAAGCTACCATGGGAGAAGAAGTGAAAATGAGTGAATACGAAATCAACGATGGTGAAGATAACATCAACGGAGACGATGAAAGAGTTGCAGTGTGGGAGATAGGATTACCTACACCTGATGATCTAACTCCCTTATCACAAACGTTGATTCCACCTGAACTTGCTTCGGCCTTCAGTATCTCCCCTGAGCCTCAGCGTACTCCACTCGATGTCAACCGCGCTTCTCAGACCACTCTCTCCAATCTCCGCGGTCAATTAAACGCCTTATCGTCTATTAACTTCAAGTCGTTCAACGAAACGACAGGTCAAACGCACGACCCTGTTGTAGTTGATTTAGATAATAAAACCGGAGCGGTGGATCGGGACGGGTCTGGATCCGAAGCGAGGAAGTTGAGGAGGGTTGATTCAGAAGAGGAAGATTCGGCTTTGAGGACCGAGAATTCGGCGGAAGACCCGTCGTCTGCGGCGGCGAGGACTTTGAAACGGCCACGGCTCGTGTGGACCCCTCAGTTGCATAAGAGGTTTGTTGACGTGGTCGGCCACTTAGGGATTAAAAACGCGGTTCCGAAAACGATTATGCAGTTGATGAATGTTGAAGGTTTGACTCGCGAGAATGTAGCCAGTCATTTGCAGAAGTACCGGCTTTATTTGAAGAGGATGCAGGGGCTGTCGAGTGAAGGACCTTCTGCTTCTGATCAGTTGTTTGCGTCCACTCCTTTGCCGCAGAGTTTTCCCGAGAGTAGCGGCGGCGGCGGCGGAAATGGGAATTTTGGAATCCCAATTCCGATGCCTTATCATCACCCTGCCACGGCGGGTGGGATGATGCCAATGCCAGTATATGGACATATGGGGATGCAAATGGGGAATAACAACGGTCATCATAATAATAGTAGTGATAACCACCAGCATCACCAAGTTAGTATTAATGGTCATCAAAACGGGTATAATGGAAATGGTGCTCATGGTCATATGTTTCAGCAGAGGGATTGGAATGGGAATCATTATGGTTCATACACGCATCATCCTCATCAAGTTGCACCTAATGACAACATGTGATGTTGGGAGGAGATATTTATTTTTTGGCACGCTATAGAGAAAGAGAAAAAAGAGGTTAGTGCATCCATCCTCTCCAGTGTCTTCCACTATCATGCCTGCACAAATACTTCCTTAAGACGATAATAACAAAACGTTATGCTTACAGTTCGTGCATCCACAAACCCCTTGGCTGATAATACTTGTTATAACTGGGGGAGTGACAGTCGAATATTGATGGTCCGTATGCATGTTAGCATCACTATTAATAAAAAAATAAAAAAATAAAAAAAATAAAAATTCAAGCTTTTTCATGACTACTTAATACTTCCATTGTCATGACCCTTAATCTGAAAGAGCTTATTTCGAAGATGAGGGGCAAAAAAAAACTTGCTAGTTGAAATATATGTTAATTTGCACCCTTGTACTGAAGTAGGCCCGTCTATAGATGCTGGGAGGTGCATTTTGCTACATCCGTCGCCGTCCTACCTTCGTCTCAAAACTTTTAGGTCTGCCAATCAGCCTATGTATTTTGAATGATGTTTTTTATACATTTGGGTTTACAATTCATTTTCCCCTCTCTTTTGGCCTTTCGATTCTATTTTGCATAATGTTGGTATGTGATGGTTTATGTGCAGATCGATTTAGTATGGTTAGAATTTTGCTTTTCTTTTTCTATGAAACAAGTCAATCAGGTACCAAAAAAGAAAAGAAAAAAGCTTTTTCCAGCAAAAAATAAGGTATTTATATTTCATGATTTGATGCAGTACTTATGCTGCAGTGGTCGTTAATCATTTTCTTTTTTCTTGTATTGAGAATGAATTATATAGCCGACTAGCCGTATCTTGCCAGCTAGTTCGATCTCTTTGAGCTGATTTTGATGCCCTTTGATTCAGACTTGCACTAACTTTGAACTTGCAGGTTTGTAGCCTACCTTTGTTTAAATAAGGTCACCATTACAGGTTCCAAGTTTCCCATCCCTGCTAATTGCATACTTTCTGTTATTGAACCTTTAGCTGACTAGCTGAGAGCTATTTTTTTTTTATTTTAAATTATCCCTTTTTCTGTAGATTCTGGAGATTGAGCAACCTGATGTAACTCTTGTGAGTTGTTGAGACTTCCGCTCTTCACAGACATTAGAGGGTTCGCAGGAAGAAATGCGTGGAGGCATATCCAAGGCATACTTCTTCCATTGGTGATTTAGGTTCTGCACGTGTCAGGAAAACTTTGCAATCCTTCTTTGAATATATCTCTAACTGTGGTTACCTGATGGCAGCAGGAATCTCACATATTACTTATTGCCACTTCCACATTGATAAGTCATAGCTTACATTCTTAACTAGTTCTTCAATTGATAAATGCTAATTTTTTTTTTGTATTATTGGATATGTTGAACTTTCTTTTAGGGTAACATGGCAAATCTTTAAAGGAACACTACGCAAAGTCAGCCTGTCAGCTTTACCTATTTTACCTCTAATTCTTATTCATTTCTAGTTGTCTTGAAAGTTTGCTGATTATCGAACTTAGCTGCGTGTACTTGTATTAACACTGAAAAATTGAACTTTTATTGGAAGCCTTTTTAAATTTTGGTGGAAATTTTCTTTATGGAAGATTCTATTTTTATTTTGAATGTTTTGTTCGCATTTCTGCCATGTTTAAATTATTGTTTACTCTTATGAGGGAAATTATACATTTGACTTTCGGACGTGAAGTTGAGTTGTAGGTCTTAAATTCCTAGCTTGTAATAATGGCACTATCTCTATCTCTGAGGGGGGGGGGGGTATTGACATAAGAGTCTTGTTGAATCATGGAAATATTTTGAATAGGCTTTGATCTAATGCTGGTTGCTGCAGGTACGAAGTTAATGTATTGAAAATATTAATTATTGAACTAACAGGCAATTAAACCATGGGTTCATAAAATATGCATCAAATGCTGCTGTTCAAGGATTTATATAACTAAACTTCGTATTTTGACAGAAGAAACCACCTGTCAGACGAGGATGGTTGTTGATATACAATGGCTTCTAGACAACAGGGCAGGATCAACCCCTCATTTTTTATCCTGGACACTTTTGAATTCGTCCCCCATGGCTCTGCTAATTTCTCAGCTGTTGAAATCTGTTGAGATGTTTTATGTACTTTTTATTTAGGGAAAGGGTGGATATTCTGAATTTTTCCTGTCTCTGAAATTGCTCCCCCCTCTCTGCAGTAAAAAGTTTAGTAAAGCAATGAGAAGAATGTGAATTAAATATAATTGATAAAAAATAAAAAAATATAAGAAAAATAAATAAGAATTACTAAAAAGGAATTAAAGTTAATATAAAAATAAAATTATATCAAATTCTAAGGGATGAAGTTAAAAAAAATAAAAAAATATTCAATATATATATAGTAATTAAAAACTGAGGAAGAAATTTGATTTAATAAATAAATAATAAGATATTTTTTTTTAATTTTTTGTAACTTTTATAAATTATATTCCACTCAAAATAAAAAAATATTTTTTTTTCAATCAAGTAAAATTTTTCTCTCACTTAAATGTGTTTTTTTAGCAAATAATTCTTCTAATGGTAAATAAACCTAAGAAATTTTTTTAAAATTACTTTTCATAAAATAAATAATACAATCTAATTATAACAAGGCAGCTTTGTATTTGTTGAATCACAGTGAGTTTTATTTTGGATACTAGCAAAATAAAAAATGATAAAATATCATAATTTAAAAAATATTTAAGGAAATAACCCATTTAACAACTCTTTTAAATTGTTAAATGCCTTACATATATATATATATATATTGTTAAAGATAGGGAATGATTCATTTATCTCTATATTATTTGTGTAGCTCAACTAGATTTTTTTGATGGAATGAATGTTATCATCATTAAAATTTTGATGTGTTCATTATTAGAAGTAACAAGTAACTTATTTATTTTTAGATGATTCTTGTAGTCTTTTTAATGATATTATTAAATTTATCTTGTTCAAATTTTTAGATTTTTTTGATGATTTTAATAATATTATTATAGGAGCTTTGATAAGTTAAACTTAAGGTTTTTTCTTTCTTTCTTTCCCTCCTATTTTCGTTGTAATTTGTGACAATTTAAGAGAGTACTTAATAACACATGCAATGTGAGTTGATGTTATCCTTAATTAATTATAAATTATATTATTTTCCTGATTTTTTTAATGAGTGAAATTCTAAAATAAAAAAAAACTGAATCATATCAAATATTATGAAGCACTAGAACCGTGCATGCTTAACTTTTATAGAACACATTGTAGTGTTTGAAGAGCATGTTTAACACTATATTTTAAAAATAATTTTGAAAAAATTAAATTGTTTTATTTTGAATTAATATATTTTTGATATTTTTAAATTATTTAGATGTACTGATATCAAAAATAATTTTTTAAAAATAAAAAAATATTATTAATATATTTTTTTAAATGAAAAACACTTTAATAAAAAACAATTAGAGGTATATTCCCAACCACGTTCTAATTCTAGCCTCCACTCTATGCAATCTGAAATTAAAAGCTGGAAAATCACTAGCAAGAACTGGATTGCAATGTTTTGTTCTAAATTCTTGACGTAAGAAATGGCAGGTTTTTATTTAATTTTTTTTCCTTAGCCAAAACAAATAAAAAAAAAACTTTTAATTTGGGGTTTCAACTCGGGTTTCCGAGTTCAAATAAAAAAAAGAAATTGCTTCCACATCTCATGCAACAATCACCTCCTTGTTCTTATGTAAATTGTGTTTAAAACGCAAAAATTGGATGTTAGAGTTTTATATAATTAACAGATGCCAGTGATAATAACATTCGGATATTAATTGGAGAATTCTAAGAAAGTGAAGTTGGAACAATCTGTTCTCTTCTAATCAAAGGGCTTCTCTTCTTTTGGACAACAAATTCTCTTCGAAGTTGATGGAGAACATGGTGAAAGAATCCGAACTTGTTTGTTTTCGCAGCAGGAAAATTATTTTTCTAAAATGTTCTGTTTAAATTAACTTTTTAATATTTTAAATAATCTTGATATACTAATATCAAAAATAAATTTTAAAAAATATAAAAATATTATTTTAATATATTTTTAAATAAAAATATCGTAAAACATAATCGTCATCCTGAACATAAGTTCACAAGGAATAAAGATAGCCATGTATGTGACCACGAGCTAAAGAAACTTTGGGCAGAGGATAAGGAATGAGGCACTTCATGCCACGAGACTTTTGTAGCATAAGAGTGGGCAAATTGCTCTTCATTATATTGCGTGAAAAACAAAACTCATTTCCTTATTTTTGCCACAAAAATGAAAGCAAAAGGCTGCGGATTTTGTTTCGAGGGGTAGCCGAGGCCGAAAGAGAGCTGGAGGGTTTTGGTTGTTTCCTGCTATTCTCTGCCGCAACAGTAGCAGAAAAAGGAAGAGCTTCTGCATAAATTAAAAGAAACCTAAGAGATTTGTTGCTTTCATTTCCAATCCTCTCAAATAACAGTGTTTTGTCTTTTTTAGATTTTAAGTGTTTTTTTTTATATATATAATTTAGTCATCAATTTTTTATTATTAGTTGTTGTGTATTATTATGTTAATTGTTGTATCTTATTATTTTAGTTCATATTCGTATTCATATTTTAGTTCATATTCAATTTTAAGATATTAATTGTTGTGTTTTATTATGTTAATTGTGGAAAAGTTAACGCTGGTGTGTAATTGGTAAAGAAGGCAGGTGTCTTTTAAGAGGACATGCTTACAAGGCGATAGCCATCGATGAGATTAGGTGTTAGAACGACTTTTTTGGAAGTTGTAATTATTTATCTTTGGATCACAAATTAATATTTATATATTTTAATGATAATTGAATAAAAATAAACTAATGATATACTTGATTGAAAATAAATTTAAATAGATTTTATATGAATATCACATCCATAAACATGAAGAATTAAATAAAAAGAATCAATCAACAAGTTTAAGATGCAAAGAATGTAAAGATTTAGTTTCTAAGGATTCATTTTAGTACAAATCATATAAATCTTTATATTTTATTTGATATCGCAAATAAAAACACTATAAGATTGAAATGTAAAGATTCATCAGGTTTAAAACTATTAAATCTAAATTTTAAGTTAAATCGATTGACTACTTAGCTATATCAAGTGAATCGATCAATCGTTTGTTTATTAAAAATAAATACCTGGGAATCTATAGGAACTGGTTGACCAATTAGCTTGATCAATTTTAACCTATTGACTATTTGAGCTGTTGGAGGAGCAATAACGATTATAAACAAGTACTTTTTGCTAGAATTATATATATACATAGTTTGTCTAATTAAAGAATTAAAAAAAAATTTAAATATACATTACATACAAGCTATTTTAAGAGAAAAAAACAACTTTAAAATTATCAATCCTAAATCATATTTATATTTATGCATTAAAACCTTCATATTCTTATACAAAAATATAAATTCTTACACTCATTATAGTTAAAAACCTTTATACATTATAAGTGCTATTGAGTGAACTATAAAGATATAAGTTTCAATTATATTATCTACTATTTGAGAGAGTATTGCTATATTTCAAACAATTATAATCTTTTAAGAGTTTAGATGAAATTTTTTTAAAGAGGCTATTTTTATAATATAGGGAAAAATCATAGTCAATGTATGGTATTTCTATAATGACCTGTTAACAAGCTATAAACTTTAAAAAAATAATAATAATAAGAAGGTGAGATTAACAACTCAATGAATAGTTTATGCTTAATATATATACACAAAGTAATATAACAATTATATATATATAACTTTAAGTTCTTACGTGAAAGTTTTTAATATCATAAGTAAAGCTTATAAAAAAATCAAAATACAATGAGTATGACGCTTTGTACTATGGAATGATCAATCACTATAAGTTAGTGACTTACCCAATTAATTAGGATTCAAATATGGTATGTTTAAAGACTAATACCTGTTAGTATGAGTATTTTAACTGACACGATATATGTTCATATTATAATAACATAGATAAATTCATAAATTAAGACTCAACTTATGACATCAATTAAATAAGAAGCTATCAATTCAAAAGCATATAATGATTCATATCAAATATTTAATTTCAATAAGTGATCAAGGTTAATCATGAAAAAAGAATAAGTATTTCTATAATAATCTGTTAACAAGCTATAAGCTTAAAAAAAATATTAAGAAGGTGAATTCAACAACTTAATGAGTAGCTAATACTCAATATACATATAAAAGGTAACACGATAATTATAAATATATATACAAATATGACTTTAAGTTCTTATATGAAAAGTTTTTAAATATACCATAATAAGAATATTATAAAGTAAAGCTCATCATAAAACCAAAATATAATGAGTATGACACTCTGTACTGTGAGATAATCAATCAAGTTAATAACTCCCCCGATTAATTAAGGTTTAAGTATAATTTGTATAAAGACTAATATTATCATGAGTATTTTGATTGATATGATATATGTTCATATCATAATAACACGATAAGTTCATAAATCAATGCTCAACTCATAACATTAATTAAATGAGAAGCCATCAATTCAGAAGTATATAATGGTTCATATCAAATATTTAATTTCAATAAATAATCATACTTAATCATAAACAAAGAATAAATAATAATATAAAAATTACCAAAAAGCATAATCAAATTCTATATAAACAATTCAAGTATTTATATTAATTCTTTAGCATATAAAAATTTATGTATTTATCTTACTCAAAGATAGAAATAACACAAAAACAGATACCAAAAACAATCTTATTAATGTTGAGTAGAATATTAAAATTATTTGAACATAAAAGGAGATATTTTCAAATATATCTTGAAAAGAATATATAATTTATGTAATATATTTTGCTATGTTTAAATCATATTAACTTAAGATCAAAGTTAAAAATGAAATCTAACATCCTGTATTTTAAATTTTTTGATTCAAGATGTTTTATTTTTAGCACTAAAAATAATTTGGATAACTTTGACTTAAAATTTAATGTTAATATTTTTTTTAATTATTTTTTTTGTTGACAAGATTTATAGAATATGTAGTAATAGAACATTTTATCTCGAGAAATAGATGGATGTTGTATTTTAAAAAACTTAAAATAGCAAAATTATTGAAATTTTAGATGACATTTTAATGAAAGTTATCCAAAAATAGTCTGGGACTTGGAAAAGAAAAAAGTAAAAGAAAAAGAAAAAGAGAAAAAGAAAGAAAATCTTCAGGAAACGTAAAAGTCACCGCTTAGGAAAAGCTCGGATCAGGACGCAAATCAGACGGAAAAGGATTATGGGCTGGAAGATGGACAGATACAGACAGACTGACCTGAACCTGAAAATCAGCTGGGCTTTCGTTTCACATTTGAACGAACGAAGGCAATGAGCTTGTGTTCTTCCGCTTGTCCCCTACGGAAACTGAAAGTATCCAAATCCGCCAACCACCTGCTTTCCCGCGCTTTAACAAGCCACAACCACCATAAGGAACACAGTAACAGCCGCACCTTCAACAACAACCAGAACACATCAAGCCCAGTTGATTCTGATCTCATTGCTGAATTCACGAGACATGGCTCTCTATGTAATCCTTACTTTCTCAACAAAATCGTGTCCTTTTGTGCCAAATCCGGTTCTTTCCATTTGGGCATTCAAGCCCACTCAACTATTCTCAAATTGGGTTTTATTTCAAACGTGTACATTTGTAGTGCTGTCGTTGATATGTACGCCAAATGCGGCGAAATTTCAAGTGCACGAGTATTGTTTGATCAAATGCCTCATAGATCTGTTGTTACGTGGAATTCATTGCTTTCCGGGTATTTGGCTGTCAATTGTCCGAAAATAGCTATTGAATTGTTTATCAAGATGTTAAAAGCTGCTATAAATGTGTCAGCGTTTAGTGTTTCGAGTTGTCTGGCAGGTTGCTCGCAATTAGAGGCCAGAGAAGTCGGGACTCAGGTTCATGGGCTAATTTTGAAAACTGGATTGGGTTATAATGTTGTTGTGGGAACGAGCTTGGTTGATATGTACTCAAAGTGTGGCGATGTTGATGATTCCAGGCTGGTTTTTGATCATATGGTGAATAGGAATGTAATTACTTGGACTTCTATGGTTACTGGGTATTCACAGATTGAAAAACCTGATGAAGCAATGGCTTTGGTTAAAGAAATGGTGCGTCAGGATCTCAGGCCAAATTGTGTAACCTATAACAGCTTGCTAAGTTCATTTTCTGGTCCTGATTGTTTAAGTTATTGCTTGCAAGTTCATTGTTGTATAATTCAATTAGGTTTAGAGTCTAATGTGTATATAGCAGCTACACTGGTCGCCGTGTATTCAAAGTGTAGTAGTAGTTTAGAGGACTTCAAGAAGGTGTGCTCAGTTGTTATTACATGTGACAATATAACTTGGAATGCAGTCATTGCTGGTTACTCTAAATTAGGGCGTCATGAGGAAGCTCTCAGATGTTTCCATGAAATGAAGCAGGCTGGTATTGATATAGACTCTTACACGTTAACAAGCGTGGTAGGAGCAATTGGTAATAGTTCATTTCTTGAAGAGGGAAAGGCAATGCATGCTCTCATTCACAGAACTGGCTATATTTCACACTTGAATGTTCAAAACGGGCTTGTTTCCATGTATGCGAGATGCGGAGCCATCGGTGATTCAAAGAGGGTCTTTTGGTTCATGGAGGAACATGATGTGATCTCATGGAATGCACTTCTAACAGCATTTGCTCATCATGGATATGGCAGAGAGGCTGTGGAATTGTTTGAACAAATGAGAAAAACTGAAATCAAGCCGAATAGTTCTACCTTCCTTGCTGTGATGTGTGCTTGTAGCCATGTTGGTTTTGTGGATAAGGGAATTGAGTATTTTGACGCGATGAAAAGTGATATTTTGCTAGAACCCCTTAAAGTAGAGCATTATGCCAGTCTTGTAGATACTTTTGGTCGAGCTGGGTATCTTAATGAGGCGGAAGCCTTCATTAATAGTATGCCTATAGTACCAGCGCCCTCAGTCTATAAAGCTCTTCTTAGTGCTAGTCTGGTTCATGGAAATAGAGAGATTGCTGCACGTTCTGCAAAAAAGCTTCTAGAGCTCTGGCCTAATGATCCAGCGACATATGTACTGCTATCCAGAGTATTGACTGTGGAGGGTAATTGGGACGATGCAGCAGATATACGGAAACTGATGTGTGATAGAGGGCTAAGGAAGAAGCCTGGTTATAGTTGGACTTGA
Source organism: Populus ilicifolia (assembly GCA_015708895.1). Classification (NCBI taxonomy): domain Eukaryota; kingdom Viridiplantae; phylum Streptophyta; class Magnoliopsida; order Malpighiales; family Salicaceae; genus Populus; species Populus ilicifolia. Next base: position 488,944 of record SRLM01000278.1, on the reverse strand, counting down.
GAGAACGGATGCCTGGTTTTTTCCTTGCAATATCCAGCCCAGTGTCATTGCAGCAGAATAGTAGCTGGTTTTGAACAGTCATTGTCAGGCAGTGGCTGACAGAACTTTTTACCTGGTTTGCTTTTAGCATACAGGAGTGATCAGCTATTTAGGTGAGAAAAAATGGTAAGAAATTTTCCATAAAGCTGCATTTTAAACCACTCAGTGCATCTTCTTTACTATATTATTGAGAATGCACACTTCACTATATTATTGAGAATGCACAGTGGACTTCGCAAATCTGCAATTGTAATTGGCTTTGATTATTGTACGGGGCATGAAATAATGATGGATTTACTTTTGACAGTTCTCAAATCAACTGTCTGAAAGGATGAGTCAAGGTTACAGATTTCAAGTCTGTTCTTTTGATCCAGCCATACAAAAGATTGCGGATGGGTGATTGTGTCTGATGAACTATGGGAATGGGAGGAAGAAATAACATGATGCACTGCCGGTGAAGCAAACTGCTAGCCACTAGTTTGTTGTGCTCTTAGATTTGCCCTCCATCAGAATAGAAGCAGAACCATGAAATGCAGTGTGTCCCATGAATTACTAAAATAGCCAAGGCGGGCGCTGCACCTTTTGGCAGGGTGCGAGCCATCCCCAACACCCCCCACGCCCCTCTATTATTTTTCGAAAGTTATTTTGACCCCATATGTCTAAGGTTTATATCAATTACCCCCTCCAAAAGTTTGCTTATTTTAGTTGTCACCTTCATCCTTGTATTTTTCTCACGTTTCCCCCTCATTTATTTTACTCCATCCCTGCCACTGAAGACAGTCATCGATTATTCAACACCAGTGAGATCCAAATAGTCAAAGCATCATGGAGGTAAAAAAATTATATGGGAACATCCAGAGATTCTCGAGAAGGGAGAAAAGGAAAGAAAAATCTCATAGATGAATTACTGACTTAATCCCTAAAAAGTTTATATTGTAATGAGATTCCATCATTTTTTTGTCCATTGTCTTTCTGCTTTTCCTCGCTCTTTTACTCTCGTTTTGGTTTGGCTGTCCCCTACAATCTTTAGCTTTTGGTACAAGGAAGTTTCATGAGGGTCATACATTTTCATGTAATGTAAACTCTTTTTTTTTCTTCGTTTATTGGCAATTACATTTTTTCTTGGACAAAAAATATGATGGAAGGTCACAATGTAGTTCCACCAGACCCCGAGCGATCTGGGATTAAAGTTGAATTGAGTTAAATAGAAACAGCCATAGGCTTGAGAAGAATCTACATAAAAATATAGATTTGGTTGTGATTTTTCTTTTCCTATAGAAGCTTGTGCTTATTTGAAGTGAATTTGATATGAGAGAAGTCTAACATGCGAAGAATTTACTTTTTCATAAATTTTGTATCTCTTCCTGCTTTGGTTATTGTTTTGGATTTGATGCTCACGCTCTTATAACCAAAGTTTGTGTGTTCGAGACAATGTAGAAAGTTTTCCTTGTCAGAATTGAGACAAAGCGGGGCGCAGCTAAATTGATGGCGATAGTCAGGGTTAGGATGGTTGTCGCCTTCTGTATATGATTATGATCTGGAAAAAAGGCGGGCGGGCGGGCTGGCTGAATTTTTTAACCATGGACCATGGTGGCTAGTGTTTTGCTGTGGTCGATCAAGGCGACCATGCAAGAGGAAATAGCTCTTTGAAGCCATAAGACTACAAAAGGGGAAACATTCATGCAGGCCTAGTCAACTTGCTATTTCAGTAGGAGGTTACTTTTTGTGACAAACAATTGCAATCAATTTAATTGCATTATCATATTGCCACATGTAAAATTGGAGCCCACAAGTCTCTCTACCTTTTGGCTTTTACCACAGATGACATGCGGCTCTTGTTCACTGCCTGTGCAAGAACTCCGGGAAAGAGATGCTTGGGCGTCCCCCGTTCTCTTAAATTTCCCTCTCTGTAATAAGAGATGCAGAAAAAAGGATGGACATTTGGGGAGAAACGCAACGCTGAAGGAAATGATGGCACACCCTCAATCACGTACTGGAGCAATGGCTCCAATTGCAGTCAGGCACAGACATGGTAACGGCCCTAGAACTCCAACCAGCCCAACCGTGGAAGAACTTCTACGAGGTAATTGCATAAACTCCAATATAACCTTCCATGATAGAAGAAAGGGTTAATGGTTCTGTTTCTCCAAGGAGGCTTGAACTCGAGTGTAATAGGAAATGGGAATAACATGTGGTTGAGCTATTGCTTATCGGGAGCTTAAGAATATTTTAGGATTTGTTTATGTTCAGTTCATACATCCTCACTTTCTTCAGATATTGAGAATTGATAACATATGTGTTTTAATTTAGCTTACAACGTAATTTGTTCGTGAAAAATAAATGCTTTTAATTGATACCAAAGTCACGAAAATTCATGTTCCTGTCACTTCTGACCTATGAGGTTTGCATGAGCAGCTGAGGAAGTATCTAGGTGGTCACCACACTCCTCACCAACTTTTTGGAAGGACCATGACCTGGAGTATGATCAATCCCCCAATCACAAGAAATCAGTTATTGCTAAAGTGAAGGAGAAGGCCAAGAAATGGCGAAGCAATCTCATAAAAAAGAAGCATAGTGATGACAGTAACACCACTCCTCCATGGGGTGTTAGCCTGGATAATGATGAAGCTGAAGAAGATACTGAATATCTTGGAGCGCCAAGTAGGAACACCAAAAATCTAAAGAGAGAAAAATTTCTTTGGAATATTTGCCTAAATGAATGTGCATTTAATTAACTTGTCTACATGATCTCTCAGTGTACGAATCAGAGATGGCTCCTGAGGGGTACACGGAGGCAGCTAGACAGCATCCAAGAGCAGTTCCTGTGATACCAGAGAAGCATGTTTTGCCTAGTAATGTGACCTGTGCTGAAGACAAGCCAGTAACTGAAACCGTGAACGGGAAACAAGAAAATGAGAACTTCTCCAAGACATTATCCGAAATTATGGCAGAGAAGCTGGCACCAGCATACGCCACAGTATCTGATGCCACCCATGCCATAACTTCCAAGATTCAAAGCCTTGCTAATTCAACCCCTGAAGCATCAGATGCAGCAGGATTAGACCCTGCGGGCGAAGGCAAAGCATCATCATCTGTAGCAGTACCAACCAAAGGAGCACCAGACCAAGTTGCATCAGATCCAGCCCGAGCCCCAACAGATGCAGCATCTGGTTACCATTTCAGAACCGGGGAGCAAAAATGGGATAAAGGAGTTTCAGTGAAGGAGTATATAATCCACAAATTTGAGCCAGGAGAAGATGACAGAGCACTTTCTCAAGTGATATCTCAAGCAATAAGTCCAAGAAAAGCTTCTAGTGATATGACTATGGTGGATAAGGTGAAAGATGCTGTCAACTCTCTTCTTCGGGGCTCAGAGTCCTCCCAACCTACAGTTTACCATTCAGCTAAGAACTCATCCTCAAGTATCCCCATCTCAATCGATGCCCATGAAGGTAACTTAATTTTTCCTTCATTCTCTAGTAGTGCAATTAATTAGAAATATTGGTGGAGAGCTGCTCTAATCAGAATGGATTATAGGTAGTAACATGATTTTATCATAGTTACTATTGTTAAAAGGTTGTCCTGACCTGCTATTAGGGCTAAAATCTGCAGTATAATTTGTTGACAAGTACTTCAGGAACACCTCCTTTTGCTCATGGGATATCTTGTCGTTGCAGTTATTGAAGAAGAAAATCATGGAAGGATACTTCAAACCAACTGAATGGGGAATTCGATAGATAATATATATATTTTTTGCCATTCAGCGCACCAAATTCTATATATGATAATAAGTAGTTTGCCAATGATGGTGGCGATAATTGCTTAGAATTAGCGATAAGTAATTGGAGATTGTATTTTGTGGATCCCTGCACTGAATGTAGATTTCTTCCTATTCCTCATCTGAAACTAATTCAATCATCAGAGTGTTAGTTTCAATCAGCGATGTTAAATAACCTGATGGGATTTATCTCTAATGGCTTACTTTTGAGCAGCAGGTGAGCTCAATATCAGTGGCAAAGTGGACGGAATGGAATTCTGGAAATCACGAGGAATAGCAATTTTCTTTCTCTACTGTTTTATGAACATCAATTAACTGACCTCTGTTGATCGTAAGGTGCATTTTGCCTTATTTTTTGACTGCGAACATTACACACAGGGAGAGAGAACACAGTAACAAAATGTTTACATTCAATGCTGTTAAATTAAGATTATCAGTTCATTAATGCTGCTAATAACTTAATATAAACTACACAGCAGATATTCAAAAAGGGACATCATGGTGGTGGGGCTACGATTCGATCATTCTGGCAGGAAGATTGATGCCATGCACTTGTTTTTCATTATACTCACAGAAAAACTAACAGTCTTAGACTCTTAGCCGACGGTGAACTGATACGATTAAGTACCTAAAATGACTACCAAAACCAGAGAACTGCCCTGGGAAAATACCAAAACGACGTTGCTCACGATCGCTGTCACATGTCCTTCCCAGATACTAGTTTCAACTTCTATTACAGTAGCGTGAAAAGAGACCACCGGGACTGGGATCAGTTATCATGCGTGTTCCCGTGGTTTTGTAACGCCTCGACATGTTTTTCCTCGATAAAGCTGTTCCCATTTTTCAAACATGTATCTGACGGTGAATTTATAATTGGGACTTGAAGGGGAGGAGCAACTGTCAATATTATGAGGTCATTACTACTTTATTTATTTTTTTCTATGTGGACAAGTCAAAGAATTTTAAAAAAATCCCCTTAATTCTTCTACTATTATCTGTCATGAAAATTCAAAGCTGACAACATTGGACTTCAGATGCCTGCATTTGTAGAAACTTGACCACAATGGGAGGAACATCAGTTTAAATTAGTGGCATCAAGCTTAGAGCAACCAAAACTCTCATTTTTTCTTCAAGTTGCCAAAATCTATTTCATACCATAACTCATCTTCCAAGACAACATATAAGATGTTCTACTTGTTTTAAAAAACGAACCGCCTATGATTGACAAATTGCAATTTCATACTGAAACTTCTCTCCCTTAATTCGTTAGAACAAGCTCGAGCACTGAATGTCAACTATATGTAGTTGAAGTTGAAGTGTTATAATTCATGTAGTTAAAATATTCTTGATGTGCTTCCTTGAATAATTGTTTTTTTTTTTGTTCTAGAATTGTCTTTGTGTGGGACCTGGAGAGCCATTTAGCAGTCGCAAGCTGTTTCTAACTTCACTCGCACAATGTTTTATAATATTGTCATTACTTTTCTCAAGTCCAAGTTGTTGACGTTGCATCTGTGCAAAGCATGTCGATGTTTTGGCTGAAGGATTCGAATGTAAATGCAGCAAAGGTTACAGCTTCATATCACAGAAGTTCTTAAAAGGCTGAATAAGCAAGCATCACCTTCTGTCTTTAATTTTCTCAATGGAAGCCCTACTTAGATCACTCCATTTTCTTCTAGCTCTTTTCATATCCTTAAAAAACTTGGCTTTGGCTCAAGAGGTAAACCAATTCATTTACCATGGCTTCACGGGAGCCAACCTGAGCCTCAACGGGATTGCAAGTATTCACCCCAATGGCTTGTTGGAACTGACAAACACTTCAAAGCAGCAAATTGGTCATGCTTTCTTCCCATTTCCCTTCCATTTCAAATCAAATTTCCCCAACAGTTCTGGGTCCCTTTCATTTTCTACGAACTTTGTGTTTGCCATGGTTCCCGAGACGCCTACGCGTGGTGGACATGGCATTGCATTTACTATTTCTCCATCTACAGAGTTCAAGGGTGCCACTGCCACTCAGTATCTTGGTCTCTTTAATTCTACCACGGTCGGTTTATCTTCAAATCACCTGCTTGCCATTGAGCTTGATGCTGTGAGAAGCCCTGAATTTCGAGATATCGGAGACAATCATGTTGGGATAGATGTCAACAATTTGACATCCATTCAATCTGCTCCAGCATCATACTTTCCAAAACATGAATGGGAAAATGAAAGCTTGCAGCTCTTAAGTGGGGACCCAATGCGAGTGTGGATAGACTATGATGAAATGGAGAAGCTACTCAACGTAACACTAGCTCCTGTAAGTACCATGAAACCTCAAAAGCCTCTCTTGTCAACACCTATTAATATCTCTGGAGTTGTTTTGGAGTCCATGTACGTTGGTTTCTCCTCATCCACTGGTTCTGTATCCAGTCATCACTATATTCTTGGATGGAGCTTCAACAAAAGTGGGCAAGCACAGAGCCTAGACACTTCAAAGCTGCCTTCACTTCCTCCTGAAAGAAATTCAACTAACAAATTATATTTACGAATTATGATCCCATTGATAACAGTATCTGTTTTACTCGTAGCAAGTTTTGCAACTATGTACATTATGAGGAAGAGATATGAAGAAGTACACGAAGACTGGGAGCAGCAATACGGTCCTCAAAGGTTTCGCTACAAGGAACTCTACAAAGCAACTAAAGGTTTCAAAGACAAAGGACTCCTTGGATATGGAGGTTTTGGAAGGGTTTACAGAGGAGAATTACGTCCTTCCAAGGTGGAAATTGCAGTCAAGAAAATCACTCATGATTCGAACCAGGGAATGAAGGAATTTGTAGCTGAAATTGCCACCATGGGGAGGCTAAGGCATAGGAACTTGGTACAGCTCTTAGGCTACTGTCGGCGGAAAGGAGAGCTTCTCTTGGTCTATGATTATATGCCTAACGGAAGCCTCGACAAGTTCCTATTTTGTAAAGAAAAACCAAACCTCAATTGGGCGCAGCGATTTCAAATCATCAGGGGAGTAGCATCTGCCCTTCTTTACCTCCATGAAGAGTGGGAACAAGTTGTTCTGCATAGAGATGTGAAAGCTAGCAATGTTCTATTAGATGCCGATCTTAACGGACGGCTAGGAGATTTTGGGCTTGCTAAGCTTCATGACCATGGATCAACTCCCCAAACAACCAATGTGGTTGGAACAGTTGGATATCTTGCACCAGAGATCACTAGAATAGGTAGGTCAACTACCTGCAGCGATGTTTTTTCTTTTGGGACATTTATGCTCGAAGTAGCATGTGGAAGGAAGCCTGTAGAGTCAGAAAGATCACCTGAGGAGGTTGTTCTGGTTGACTGGGTACTTGAATGCTGGAAAAGAGGTGCCATTCTTGGGACAGTTGATCCTAGATTTGAAGGAAACCACGTGGAGGAAGAAATGGAGTTGGTCTTAAAGCTAGGCCTGCTCTGTACACAACGCACTCCAGCAGCTAGGCCTAGCATGAGGCAAGCGGTGCAATATCTAGATGGAAATGCAACTTTACCTGATTTACCACTGCAAGGTGCAGGAATCGGTTTAGTTCCAGTTAGCAATGAAGCATCTACAGAACATGTTTTAACAATCCCTATATCATCAGATGAAATTTCTTCCTATTCCTTGTCTGACTCTGAATCAATCCTCAGTGGTCGTTGAACCAGCAATGCTTCATGGAGGATTGATAACGTAAATATGTACATTAAGACTTGTTCGATGTGAAATATAGAGGAAGATGCCTCAGAATTTTGAAGATTGTACCATTTGTGCAATTTTTTTCCAACCACTTGTATCTTATGAGCTGTTATTAACCTGTACTATTTTTCTTTACTCTGTTTAAATTTATTATTTTGCATCAGTAAGACTTTAGTATTAACCTGTAATAAATTTAAATTTATTAATGCATGCGCGATGCATTAGCTAGATAAACGAGCTACGAGCTCGTAAGTTTACACTAAAGAAAAATATCAGAAAGTTCATGAAGATGAAGTTAAAGTGACAGCACATGCTACTTCAACTTATACTAAATGCAGTCTCCTCGATGAGAATAGCACCAAAAGAGGTTGATGATTAAGCTTAGTTCAACAATGGTCTCTTTATTAACGAAAGTTGTGGTTGGATCAAACTCTAATGGCGGCTGGTCGATACCTAAGATATGCATACCATAAAGCCATAGGTAAGGATGGCTTGTTGGAGTTATTCAATTGTGTCAAGATTGTAAAGTTCATTTATTAGCAGAATGTTACGGACCTTACTGCGGCAGCTAGCATATCTACCCCACAAGCTCTCCTAAATTTTCAACAACTCATTAACCAGGTATAAGTTCTCACTCAAGGTGTTTTGGCATCTTAAGCGCAACATTACATTGCACCTCCTCAGCAAGCCCCAGCCAACAAAAGAGGCACCTTCCCATGATGAAACTCCTCTAGTCCCAGCCCCAGAATAACAAGATTTTGCTCCTGTTATAAGAAAATTGTCTTATCAACAAGAGGTGGGATAGAGCGATACAGAGACCTTCCCACCTAAACAACTTGCTAGCTCCCCAAGGGGACACTCCCATTAAGACGACGCCTTCCCAAAAAGTCATCACTCCATATACGACACCTCGAGCCACCATGGGAAAGAAAGTCATTAATCTCACCACTCCCCACTGGAGTCTTTGAACTTGAGATTGTTTGGTGATATATTTTAAAAGTATTTTTTTTTAAATTTAAATTTTTTATTTATTTTAAATTAATGTATTTTTAGTATTTTTAAATTATTTTGATATGCTAATGTTGAAAATAATTTTTTTAAAATAAAAAAATATTGTTATTCATTTTAACATGAAAATCTATTTGAAAAGCAAATATAACTACATTATAATTAATAAAAGGCAGAAAAAAAACATAACTGAAAGGTTTTTTTAGGAGGAGATCTACAGCTCCAAGAAGATGAAAAGGTCTTCCTTATTCAAACATATATTGTGCATGTCTATCTTTAAAGAGTACATATTCATAAAAATAGCCTTTGCAATGTCTATAAGTATTAAATATGCAAAAACTTAAAGAGGATGGATTGATGTATTTTCTACTGAAAACTTTTTCTTTCTTATAAAGTTCATGTCTAAAAAGGATCAAGAGGAAGAAGATATATTATAAAAGCTCAACAAAGACCAAGATTACTAGTATAAGAGTTTGGTAAAATTGTAAACCTAACCTTTTATAGACCAAGCTACATGTTAGACCCAAACTTTTTTGGATCTAGCAAGATATCAGACCTAATATTTTTAGGTATAAACACATGTAGGTTTGGCGAGATGTTAGACTTAATCCTCTTAGGCTCGGTTGTGCGTTAGGTCTAAGCGTTTATAAATCTAACAAAATGTTAAACCCAACCATCTTGAGCTTGACAACATGCCAGGACTAAACAAACACAGGTAAGGCAAGATGTTAGGCTCAATTCCTTTAGGCTTAGCTAAGTGCTATGCCTAAACACTTACGGGGATAGCTAGATGCTAGACTTAACCCTTTTGGACTCAGATGTGCACCAAACTTAAATGTTTTTAGATCTAGTAAGATGAAAGACTCAATCCTTTTAGACTCGATTAAGCATCAGGTCTAAGATATCAAATCATTACTATTTTAAGCTAATGATTCCTCTTGATATAAGCATCCAAGATGAGAATTTAGGGTCATTATCTTTCTACACTCTTTTTGTGTAAAAAATCTTCTAAAAGCTATCCATATGTCAATCAATATTAATATTGATTATAAAAGATGATCTCATCAACATTAATATTGTACGTAAATTGATGCAAGATTGTCTTTTATATGTATGTGATACTCTCATCAACAATTAGTGTTCTATAAAAAAAATACTTACATTCAATATTAATATTTATTATAAAGGTCTTTCTCCCACTTAGATGTGAAAGAGAAAACTTCAAAGTTATAAATAGTTTATGAATGATTTAGGAAAGATATTCATTATTTTTACTCTCTTACAACTTATTCTCAACATTTATCATACATAAATTATTGACAAACTTTTTTGTTCTTGGAATTTATTGCTCGTTTCCTATAACTCCTTATAATAAAGTCAATAACTTAATTAGTTTCTAAAATTCTAAAACAAAAATTATTTTGCAAGAAATCCAATCTTCATCACCAATTCCTAAAATTCTCAATTATAAAGAATACAAAATGGACATGTGACTATCCATCATCTAAACATGACAAATAAATTTTTCCTTAACATTCTAGGTTTTTAAACATCATCAATCCAAATCAAAACAGATAAAAAATTAGAGTTATGTATTAAATATCAAAAAGCTCATGTTTCTTAAAATCTGACCACCCTTAAATATTAGAGTTTTTGATAAATTTAACATCATAAACAAAACACATAAAATTTTCATTTTTAGTTACCTATCAATACTCAACAAGGCCCAATGCTTTTTCTAGGATGGTATCATTCTTCTGTGTACAGTCAAGGGTGGCCTGGTATGAATAATATTTTGTTGAAATGAAATTTTCTTGTCATGTTTACGCCTTTACAATCTTAAGACTCCATTTCCATCGGTTCATGAGTGTTAGACTTGAACTTGCTCTTATTTTGGTTTGGATAAATTGGTGAAATGCCACAATCATGCTCTTTGTTACTTCAATCTTCTTTGACTACGATTCCTTCAACACTTCAAATATGTGAAAATAAACTAGGGAATTTTGGAAAACCAAGTCTAAATCTGGACACTTGGGCACCGCATGTGTGAGCATCATAGATTCAATCTGCAATATTTAGTAAAATAATTATTGTTTTGGAAATCCAATTGGTAGTAGAATTTGTTTCTTGCTATAGAAGATTTTAGAATTATACTTTCTTTGATCTTGTATCAACATTGACAAGCTTTGGAGAGGGTTCACTTGCTTTTAAATGACATGGACGAAAAACAAAACATAAAAAGACAACAATCAAAGAAAGGCAAAGATGTTCTCGAAAAGTTATCATCACAATATGTTAGTCTCGAGGCCAAGGATTTGAAGCTGGAGCGACGATTAAGGAAACCTCGAGGTGCAAAGTCGATCATTTATTATTAATTCGTACTAATTAATGACTCCTTCCTGCCTTTTCCATGCGTAAGAACCAAGTAATTACTAAGCTAATCCTTTCCGCAATCAATTAGATAGAATATTAAGGATCAATCAATTTATAACACGTTACTGACCATCTTCTTGGAATCATTTCACTTGAAGCCTTCAATTTGATCGAGAAGACTTTAACGACGTTGCTTTATTGTTTTCTTTTACCAATGTGAAACCGAAGTAGCAAAATCAATCTTCTGCAGGTTATTATGATTGCAAGAACCCCATTTTGAATTCTCCAAAAATTTATATCGAATGTATTTTTATTTTTATTCATAAAAATCCAAAAAAAATAAAATTCAAAAATTTATTTTATTTGTTCAACCATCTTCTCCTCAAAAAATAAAATTCAAGAGTGTCATTTTTAATTAAAATAGAGTTCGCCAAATTAATATGGATCAAATTATATCAATCGAGATAAAAAATAAATTTTATATCATTTTAGATCAAAACAATTATTTTCAGTAAAAATTAAGCCCACCAAATTAATACAAATCAAACTATGTTGATCGATATAAAAATTGAATTTCATAACATTTTATATTAGAATTGTTGTTTTCAATCAAAATCTAGTCAACTAGGTTTATACTGGTAAAAAATATTTTTAGTGTTTCAAATTAATTTTTTAGCAATCATAAAGTGATTTTTTTGGTATTGAAACAAATTTTTTTAAATTGTTTTGAGTTTTTAGTTTCACATGCATAAATATTTATTATTATATATAATAAAACAAAATTAATAATGCAAAAGTTTTTATTATAGCAGTTGTTTGAAATTTTTTTTTTAATACACAGCAGTGTCTCCTCTATAAAAAGCTAGTGAAAGTTTTTTTAAAAAAAAGAGAAAGAAAAAAAAGGATACTAATATTACTGATATTTTTTTTTAGTGTTTCTTCAAAGGTATTGATTTTTTATAAAATAATTAAAAGAAATATCAAAATATCCCAACTATTAAAACCAATTGTATTTACTTCTGTACCCTTGACTTGATGAAATCTAATAGAGCTTACGACATTAAATTAAAATTTAAATCCATCTCAATCCTTAAAACAATTTTATCTGTGATGCTGTCATTCTATGTACCAAGCTACTAGTAGATCTCACCACACTGCAACAAAGCGAGACCTAGCATGAGGCAACCTGTGCAATATCTGGATGGAAATGCTACTTTACCTGATTTACCACTGCAAGGTGCAGGAATCGGTTTAGTTCCGGCTAGCAATGAAGCATCTACAGAGCATGTTTTAACAATCCCTATATCATCTGGTGAATTTTCTTCCTATTCCTTGTCAGGCTCTGAATCAATCCTCCGTGGTCGTTGAACCAGCAATGCTTCATGGAGGATTGATTACGTAAATATGTACATTAATACTTGTTCGATGTGATATATAGAGGAAGGTGCCGCGAAATTTTGAAGATTGTACCATTTGTGCAAATTTTTTTACAACCACTTGTATCTTGTGAGTTCTACCATGAAACAGTTGCCCTCCTGCAGACCGTAAGCCCAGAGACAAGGAGGACTTGTAGGAGTTATTCAATTGTGTTAAAATTATATAGTTTGATTATTAATATACAAATATTTCTTAACTAGCAGAATTAATAGATGTATGGAAACATATAATAAATTCTATTTAAATTTAGCATGCAGGATGAATCCATCTTGGTTGAATATTGGGGTTGATTAAAGTCAATCGATGATGGTTGATTCATCAGGTTGATTTTGCTGAAAAATAATTTTGATGCCTTTCACATCAAATAAATAATAAATTATATAAGCAAACATGTTATGTTGGTCTTAATGATTCAATAATTTATTATGAAGTTTATTGCACTATAGATCATAGCTTATAAATAATTTTTAAAATATTTTATAATTAATTCAAACTGTAGTCCAGCACGTGATTTAAACTCAGAATTCACATGGCCTAAAATCTCTCTAATCTAAAGGTTTTTATGTTTTACAAGCCAATTAAAACCTTCAATTTCTTCTATATAAGTAAGTTATCAGATCTTATAATCTTTCAATTTGAAATTAATATTATTTGGATTTTTTTGGATTAATTTCTTATCTATTTATAATTTATTTTAAGCCTATTATTTTCTCATGTTAAAATAATTAATTTGGCGAATTTATTTATTAAATGATTCCATAAATCTTGTCATTGCTTCTTAAAATTGATAACTCATAGAACTCAAATTTTACTTAATCAAAAAAATATAGAAAAAGAAGATAAAAATAGAAAAAAAAAAACGAGGGCTAAATGGGTATAGGTTTAAGTGTAGTGGGTTCAAGGATAAGCAGCACATGAAAAGAATAATTTGTGTGCTACGCATGCATTTTACATTAGGAGACGAGACGAGAGCCTTGCCAACGCATACGGTATCGGCTACACCATCGCATGACGTCTACAATTTCTACAATTTATTATACTCATTTGTTACAATTTTCTCTTGAAGTGTGTGCTTTTCGAGTGTATCTTAAAAAAGTATATATTAAAATAATATTTTTAAAAAATTATTTTTAATATCCATAGATTAAAATATAACAAAAAGTTTATTTAAAATAAAAATAAAAAATATTTTTTTTAAAAAAAATCTCTTCCGAGCGACTGCTACAACCTGTTTATCGTCCGTCATCTTCACCCTCTCCAATTTTCTTGGTCAAGACCCAAAGTAGACTAAATTTTTTGAGTTAAAATCAGAGGGCCCACTTTGACCATCCTATTTTCTCGATTTAATTTTCTTCCGTGTAAAGTCAAAGATGGCCACCTAGGAATAACGTCGTCGAAATGGAATTTTCGAGTTATGTTCACCGTTTAAATTAAATTAATCGCGACACATACAGGACCCAGTTTATTGATTGGAACGGTGCAGCTGCAGATTTGGCCCTGCACTGAAATATTGAGGTCAATTTAGTCTGCACCCATTCATCTTATAAAATTCATAAAAAGCAAAAATATCTTCTTGTATTATATTTTTTTCAATTTAAATTGATAAAATAACCTAAAAAACAAAAGAGTTATTAAACTGATTGTCTGGGGCTTATTTATCCTAACACTTTCTTAAGCATAGTAAAAGACTGATGTACACTTGCAAGCAAAAACAATTCACTTGCATTTAGGATTTTCTTTTTATTTTTTAAACTAGTTTTTTTTAAAATTATAATGAAGTTGATTACATAATAATATAATAATATAAGAAATATAAATATAAATAAGTTAATTATCATTAATGTATCTTTTTAATTATATTATTAAATTAATTAAACTTAACAAATTCAAATTTGTTTTGCTCCTTTGAAAACATTGACGCCCGCGCTGGCCACCCATCTATTTGAGTGTCCACGAACCCATCTCCATCTGCTCATAAGGATCAGGCTTGAACATCCTTTTATTTTGGTTTCGATAAATTAAAGAAATGCCACTGCAGTGCTCTTTGTTACTTCAGTCTTTTTTTACCCTAAATTAATTACAGTTCCTTCAACACTTCAGATCTGTGAGCAAACTAGGGAATTTTTGGAAAACCAGGTCTGAATCCGGACACTTGCGCACCGCATGTCCGAGCAACGGAGGTTTAAAACTGTTTATTCAATCTGCAATATTCAGTAAAATGATAATTATTTTGGAGGTCCAATTAGTAATAGAATTTGTTTCTGGCCATAGAAGACTTTAGAATTTTGTTTTCTTTGACCTTGTATCAGCCTTGAAAAGTAGTTTGCCCTATTTTTTCAGAGAAAAAGCTTCGGAGAAGGTTCGCATGCGCGCAAGTCACAGCAACGTGAAGAGACGTGTTAATAATTCAGTCTTGTCTTTAGACTGACGATTTGAAACTGTAACAACTGTTACGGAGAAACTCGAAGCGAAAAAAGTTTGTCTTCTGTTACCAATCTTCTGCACGTTCTTATGATGATTGCATCGTTCAAATCATTGCACTTTCTACTCGGCCTGTTTATTTCCTTGAATTTCCTGGCCTTAGCTCAAGAGGAAAATCACTTCATCTATCATGGCTTCACTGGAGCCAACCTGCTCCTCAGCGAGAACGCAAAAATCCATCCAAACGGTCTCTTAGAGCTGACAAATACTTCAAAACGGCAAATTAGCCGCGCTTTCTTCCCATTCCCTTTTCAGTTCAAAACATCTTTATTCAACAATTCTCGGTCTCTCTCATTCTCTACCCAGTTTGCGTTTGCCATGGTCCCTGAGCAGCCTACACTTGGTGGCCATGGCATGGCCTTCACAATCTCTCCAACTATGGACTTCACAGGGGCTATGGCAGCTCAGTACTTCGGAATCCTCAATTCTACAAGCAATGGCCTGTCTTCAAACCATCTATTGGCAGTTGAGCTGGATGCAGTTCCGAGCCAGGATCTTAAAGACATCAATGACAGCCACGTTGGAATTGATGTAAACAGCTTGATATCCATTGAATCTGCTCCGGTGACCTACTTCTCAGATGAGGAAAAGGAGAATAAGAGCTTGACTCTCATAAGTGGTCATGTGATGCACGTGTGGATAGATTATGATGAAGTCGAGAAGCTACTCAATGTTACAGTTGCTCCTGTCACAAGAACAAAACCAACCCTGCCTCTCTTGTCAACACCTCTCAATCTTTCTTCTGTTATGTTGGATTCTATGTACGTTGGTTTTTCTTCATCTACTGGAGCAGTGGCTAGCAGCCACTATATTCTGGGGTGGAGCTTCAACAGAGGCGGACAAGCTCAAAGTCTTGACGTGTCAAAGTTGCCTTCACTCCCCCCTCAAAGAAAATCAAGAAAGAAACCATATTTAAGAATTCTGGTCCCAGCAATAACAGCAATCATTTTGCTGGCAGCAATCTCTGGTGCTGCTTATATAATAAGAAGGAAGAAATATGAAGAACTGCGCGAAGATTGGGAACAGGAGTATGGTCCTCAAAGATTCTCCTACAAGGATTTATACAAAGCAACTACAGGTTTCACGGACAGGAAGTTGCTGGGAAGTGGAGGTTTTGGAAAGGTTTACAGAGGAATATTGCCTTCTTCCAATATGCAAGTCGCGATCAAGAAAGTATCCCATGATTCCAAACAAGGAACTAAGCAGTTTGTTGCTGAGATTGCTACCATGGGAAGGCTGAGGCACAGAAACTTGGTCCAGCTCCTAGGCTATTGCCGGAGAAAGGGAGAGCTCCTCTTGGTCTATGATTACATGCCCAATGGAAGCCTTGATAAACTCCTATTTCACAATGACACAACCAGCCTTAATTGGGTTCAGCGATATAAGGTCCTCAGAGGAGTTGCGTCTGCCCTTCTTTACCTCCATGAAGAGTGGGAACAGGTTGTTCTGCATAGAGATGTGAAAGCTAGCAATATATTGTTAGATGATGATTTCAATGGTCGACTGGGAGATTTTGGGCTTGCTAAATTCTATGATCGTGGGGCTAATCCTCAAACAACCTGTGTGGTTGGAACAGTTGGATATATTGCGCCAGAGGTTACTAGAACAGGAAGGACCACTACCAGCAGTGATGTTTTTGCTTTTGGCACTTTTATGCTTGAAATGGCTTGTGGAAGGAAACCTTTAGAGCCAGAACAATCAGCAGAAAAGATGATTTTGGTTGACTGGGTTCTTGATTCCTGGAAAATAGGAGACATTCTACGAACAGGTGATCCAAGATTGGAAGGTAATTACGTGGTGGAGGAAATGGAATTGGTTTTGAAGCTAGGTCTGCTTTGTTCTTTCTCTACACCAGAAGCTAGGCCAAGCATGAGGCAAATTGCGCAATATTTGGATGGGAATGCTACCTTGCCAGAGATGCCGCTTGATGGTGCTAGCATAGGTTTGATGCCAGCTAGTCTTGAAGAACCTGGAGATTTCACCTTGTCTTTCCGTAGATCTAATGATTACTCTGCTAATTCCTTCTCTAGTACCGACTCAATCCTCAGCTGCGGTCGTTGAATCATGGCTTAATGAGGTATAAATTCTTTAACCTCAAGACTAACAGCTGGCATGTGGCAAGCCTAGTATTAGTGGTGAAGAGGAAGGTAGATTGGAATGCTTGGAAGGTTTGTGCATAACATAGTAATCCTCGAAGCACCACAGGACTGCTCTAAGAGGGTTTAATTAATTAGCATACAAACATAGGTATAATTTATGATTTAAGCAGAACACATGGTTGAAATAGTACAAAGTTTGATGAAACAATGCTGGTCAATGATGGCCGTGTAGCTTCTTCCATTCACCTCAGTGCTCTAACCCCACCCCACAATTCAACTCAACAATGCCTCATTCCCAAACTAGTTAGAATCAGTTTCACAGATCTTCCTTCTCCATTCATTTAGTCCTTGTTCCTTTTTTGATAAAACTCTCCCTTACTTCTGTTATGGACTCAAATGATTAATCACTTATGCCTACCTCGTTTTTACATTGAATTTTAATTACATATTGAACTATTCTGACCTCTGATATAATGAATGATCTGCAGAAAGCATAGGCTTCAGTCAGCTTTCTAAAATATAGAAAATCCAACACCCAGAATCATCGATTATCCTAACTAGAGTGCAGTTCAGTGTGATATGGCTGATGGCTGGGTGGTTTATTCACAGACTAGTAGTGGAATAAAAAAATTGGTGATAATGTATCTTGATGCTGATGTTATATGCACATATAACTGTTTTAATCTTTCTACAAACAGTCAAGATTGCAAAAACCACGTTCAAGGAAGAAAGAAGATATAGACAGCAGCTTTGTAGGTTGAAAAGGGATTAAAACACCAGCCAAGAAAAGGTAAAGAAACACTGCAACAAAATTTGCAACAAGAAGGCAGCAATATTAATAAACGCTTTCAGAAAGAGTGTAGATACCCAATTACCTAATGAAAAGGCTAGAGATGTCTGATAAAAAAGCTTCCATCATTTCTCCTGGTTATTGGGTCACAGCTTGTTGCAGTTGAGGCAGCGCAACCTCTTAGGACAGGGTACGTTCACTTTCTGTTTCCTGCATCCAGCTACCCTAAGTGATTAAACGGACTCTAATTTATTAAGCACTGGAGATTAGTTGTAATGATCAACTTTAATTCTAATTTGGGTCCCTCAAAGAACTTACACAGAGCAAGGTAAACATGAAGTGCGTTGATTCCATCTTAGGAAAAACAAGCTCATACTGGAAAGATTTAACAGACATTAGCCTCCCCGAGAAATACCACTAAAAAAAAAAAGGAAGTTGATACGGATGCAGGATAGCCATCAAAGTGAAAATTACTGGCACTGATGTGTTCATATGAACTCATAGTGCCCGTGAGAGCTTGGAAGAGAGAACCAACCACTTCCTTTCCTCCAGGTAATATCTTGCTGGTCACAGAGGTGTCAAAGGAAAGGACTGCAGCCATGGATCAACTGTTGTGGTGGCTGTGACTGACAAATCAGCTTCGTTAAAATAATTAAGATAAAACATAAAAGAAATGCTATAATTTTAAATAATTTGATGATTATTAATTACTTAGCCTTAATTTAAATATATATATATAAACCATATATAAGTTAAATTAAAAATATTATTTAACCTTTAATAAATAAAATTATATAAATATTATTTAACATCTTCTTTCAAACTCACGATATGACAGTTACAAACGTTGAGAGTTCACTAACCAGAAAACAAAAATAAGAGGTGGAATGCGTCTTAGTAAAGAAATTTGCAATCTGCAAGAAAGAAGGAATAAAAAGCAAAGCAATGATGCCATATTTGAGATGATGACGAGTAAGATGACAATCGATTTCTATATGCTTAATTTGCTCATGAAAAACCAAGTTGTGAACAATTTAAATAGAACTCTGGTTGTCACAATACATAGGAGTAGAATGAGAAAAGGAAACTCTCATATCAACAAGTAACCAACATAACCAAACAATCTCTTTGGTAGTAGATGTCATTACACGATATTCTGCTTCGGTGGATGATTGAAAAACAATAGATTGTTTTTTGTTCTTCCAAGAAATAAGAGAATTACCTAAAAAGATACAGAACCCGGTAACAAATTTGTGATATGTGGTATCACTACCATGATCAACATCAGAGTATGCACGCAACTTCAAGAAAGAGGTGGATGAAAGTGAAAGACTCTGAAAAATTATACCTTAAAGATATCGTAAAATACGAAGAACAACTGTTTAGTGAACAGTAGTAAGAGAAGTAGCAAATGCACTAACAACATAAATAGGATATGCAATATCTTGATGAGTAATTGTGAGATGTACCAAACTTTCAACAATAATGCAGTATAAAGTAGTATATATTAAAGACAGACTATCAGAAGAAGAGTACATTGTGTTAACCTCAATAAGAGTATCTACAGTCTTGTTATCAGTAAGTCTAACAAGCTTAAGAATATTTACAACATATTTTGATTGAGAAAGAAAGTAATCTTTAGGTGAGTATGCTTTCTCAATACCAGAAAATATCAAAGATAACCCAAATTCTTTATTTCAAATTGTTTAGCCAACTTTGTCTTCAAAACTAAAATACCATCAATGTTATCACCAGTAATAATCATATCATTAACATATAAAGATAAAATAATACGACCTGTATCAGTGCACTTAATAAAAAAAATAGAATCATGAGTACTAGAAAAAAAGTCAAGAGATGAGATCAAAATAGATAATTTCTCAAACCAAGCACGGGGTGCTTGTTTGAGATCATATAATGCTTTCTTAAGCTTATAAACATATCCACAATTATGTGAAATACTAGGAGGGGAAGCCATATAAACTTCATCTTGAAGATCTCCATTCAAGAAGGTATTTTTAACATCAAGTTGAGAAATATGTCATTGACGAATCGAAGCTACGACAATAAGAGTATGAATAGTAGTCATTTTTGCAACTAGAAAAAATGTCTGCTCATAGTCTATATCATATTGTTGAGAATATCATTTTGCAACCAACCTAGCTTTGTATCGCTTAATAGACCCATCAGAATTAGTTTTGATTTTATATACCCAACAACAACCAACAACACTCTTATCAGGAGATAGAGGAACCAGATCCTAAGTATTTATTTTATGCAAAGCAGAAAGTTCCTCATCTATAACTTGCTTCCCAAGCGGATCAAGAATTACCTCTTTATAAGAAAGAGGGCTGAAAGAGACAATGAATAAAAAGCTAAAAAGAAAATAAATGATGAAGAATAACAAGAATAAACAAAATTTGATAGTTTTGTGGACTTACAAATGCAAATGGACTGACGTGGAGATGGATCTATAATCTCAGATGAAGTTTGAGGGTCTGTAAATGAGAATGGTGCTTCAGGTGTGCTAGAGAGTAAAGTACCAGTACCTGCAGAGTTATAAGTACAAATTGATCGTACATGGGGAGAGGTATCATTACTAGAATTCTTAGAAAAAGGATTTATATGAATAAGATCAGATTTAGTCAGGCTATGAGTAGTAGATGGAATGGAAAAGAAAGGTATATGTTTAAGAAAGACAACATGACGAGACACATAAAGTTTCTAAGTTATTGAATCAAAACAACAATACCTCTTTTTACCTTCATCATAACTCAGAAAAACACAAATAACAGATCAAGAGGATAACTTATTGTATTCTACATGAGGACAAAGAATGAACAAGTATAACCAAATACTCTAAATAAGGAATAATCAAGGACATACCTATATAACTTTTCAAAAGAAGATAGACTCAAACTATGAAAAGATGGAATTGTATTAATCAAACTTATAGCAGTAAGAACAGCTTTTCTCTAAAACTCATTAAGACCAAAAGCGGACAACAAGAGAGAATGAGCAGTTTCAATAATGTGCTATTTTTTCTTTCAACAACACCATTTTGCTCAGGAGTATTTATACATGAAGTTTGGTGAATGGTTCCATCTAAGATAAGCAATTGACAAAATTTATTAGAGGTGTATTCCACACCCAAATCACACATAAAATATTTGATCACAACAGAATGTTAAATTTTGATAAAAGCTCGAAAAGCTGCATATATCTCAAAAAATTCATAACGATGTTTCATTAAATAAACTCAACAATAACAAGTATGATCATCAATAAAAGAACATAATATCGAGACCCTCCTTTTGTGGCAATAGAAGAAGGTCCCTATACATCAAAATGAATCAAATCAAATGATGAAGATGAAATAAAAATATTTCAATTAAAAGGTAAAATGGAAAATTTTGCCAATTTACATCCATTACAATAAAAAATGTCATAAGTTTTCAATTTTTCTAAAGCTCTTGTGGATGCTAAAAATCTCAAACAAGAAGATAAAACCTGACCTAGATGGTAATGTCATAAATAAAAACTAGAAGATGAAAGACTCAAACGAAAGGAAGACAAATCAACAATAGTAGTAGCAGCGACAACTAGCACTTTTAATTCATCCAAAATATATAGTCCATTCTCCCTATAACCTGTCCCAATCAGCTTTTGAGACTGTAGATCCTGTACACAACAAAAAAAATCAAAAAACATGACTAAATAATCACCAAAATCATATATTTATCTAACAAATGCAAGATTTAATTTGAGTTTTGTAATAAGATAAACATTAGGGAGAGACAAGTGAGGTGTGATAATAGAACCAACACTTGCTAAGGGCATAAGAGTGCCATCAACAATCATAACAGGAATGGAGGACAAAGGGGACACAGAGGAAAAAGATGAGGAATATGAAGACATATGATGGGAAGCACCAAAATTTAAGACTCATTCAAAGTGTAACATACCTGAGGAACTATGAGGCAAGTGACCTATAGAAGAAGAAGCGATCATTACTTGTGACTATAAGGAAAGAAACTTCTAGAATTGCTCGGCTAAAGTATTAGGATCAGTAATAGAGTTTGGGGAAGCTACCGCTATAGTATTTTGGTATAATGGTTTATAACCCTTAGATGGTCTATAAGCATTAGATTGTGACTGACTGTCAGACTTTCAAGCTTGATTCTGCTGTCTCAACTTAAGATACCGAGCCTTCCAATGACCTTTCTACTTACAAAAACTGCACTTATCAAAGCCAACCCTTGTGTAAGGCTTGTTCTGATGATTAGAGAATGTCTTAGAAGATACTACTAATATAGAAGGATTTGAAGCAGAAAGAACTTCCTTTTTAGAATAAGACTGAAGATGTATTTCTTCAGCCAATAACTCATTGACAATAGAGTCAATAGAAGGTAGTGGAGAACGATATAGAATTGAACCTCTAAGTCCTTCGAAATCACTGTGAAGAGCTGTTAAAAATTGTACCAATCTTTACTACTCTCTACGTTTAATATAAACACTATATGCTTTTAATTCTGCTGATTCTATAAGAGTCAATTGATCCGAAAGATTTTTCATGATAGAATAGAACTCTTAAATACTCATATTCTTCTAGTGAAGAGCTTGTATGTCATTCTCTAATTGATACTGTTTTGCAAAATTTGATTCCTTGAATAACCATTGCAAATGATCCTAAACCTCATTTATTATCTCATACTTTACCAATTGTGTACTTATAAAATGCTCAACAGAATTGTTGATCCAAGTAATGATCTTTGCATTGTTTACTTCCTATTCATATATTGAAACAATATCTGCTTTTTCAGTATTCTTAGGTACCATATAAATTCCATTGACATATCCCTACATCTTCTTACCTTTAAGAAAATTTCTCATTACATAGCTTCAATATGAATAGTTCTTCCTATTCATTCTCACACTCATAAACTGAAGTGAATCATCTCTTCCAGTAGCTATAATCAACAATCACAGAAAACTAGAATATAAAAGTAGCAAAAAACCAAATACCAAATTGCAAAAACTAAAGATAAATTCATAAACTAAACAAATATCTTTTCAAAACTATACGATTACTCCAAAACACGAAACAAAGTTGCAAAAACTGAACGCAAATACCAAATTACAAAAGCTGAAGGGAAGATAAAATATCAAAATAATTACAGAAACTAACGAAATACCAAATTTTTTTGCAGAAGCAGAAGACAAAATCTCACTCCAAAAAATTTTGAATACTGAAAACAAAAGTTGGATCTGTGAAGCTGTGTTCGGAATTAAGTGTTGTTTCATAAAATCAACTCTAATACCATATTAAAATAATTAAGATCAAACACAAAAGGGAGGCTACAATTCTGAATAATCTATTAATTATTAAGTGTTTAACCTTAACCTAAATACATATAAAGTATATAAAGGTTAAACTGAAAATATTATTCTACCTTTAATAAATAAAATTATATAAATATTATTTAACACAGCTCACCAAGATAATCTGCAATAGGAAAACAAATGAATTAGGGAAGGATGTTTTGTATAGTGGTGAGGTTTCTGTTATGAAAGATAAGGTTTTTATTATTATTTTAAAAGTATTTTTTAAAAAAATTAATTTTTTTAATTTTTTTATATTATTTTGATATGTTAATTTTAAAATAATTATTTTAAAAAAATATTATTTTGATATATTTTTAAGTAAAAAATACTTTAGAAAGCAATAACTACTACTAAGAGTGATCATTTTCGGTTCGATTTGGTTTTTACTTATAAAAACAATCAAATTAAATTTAAAAAAATCAAAATCAAACTAAACCCGATTCCAACCGACCAGTTTCAATTCGGTTTGGTTTGGTTTTCTATGTCATAAACTGAAAAAACCTATATTGTTTTTTAACATCCAAAAACCACAAAATCAAACTCATATTGATCACTGGCAAGCCCCACAATAATGATGAAACCATACCAGCTTTTTTTCAAGTAAATGGCCTTCTACAGAATCATAAAAACACTCTGCGCTCTCTCATAGTAATCAATCACTCCTCACTATCACAAATCTAGGAACCTACATCACCGAAAATCATACTCTCAAACAAAAACCATCACCAATATAATAAACAATGCTCAATGCCTAATGCCATTTTTTTTATCCATTTTCCTTTTATAAAAAAAAACTAAGCAATTATCATTAACTCAAACCATAGAATTAAGCTCAACCCTTACTTTTTCTATCTCCACTAATCACCCATAAATTGAAGAAATCTTATTGTTACTAAGGTTTAGGAGTGTTACTGGAATGATAGATTTGGAAATGATTGAAAAATGAAGATTGAAAAGTTGTGTGTGGCTTATGGGAGCTTGGGTAGGATAATCAAAGAATGAAAAATTAATTATGAGTGGTGTGAAGAGTTGATTAGGTGTGGAGTCGGTGGACTTTTAAGAGATTGAGTGGGGATATTTGAAGAACAAAGAACTAATTAGATATGGACTTGTGAGTACATTAAAGAATTAATTGGGTGTGAACTTATAAGTGTTGTAGGAGGTTTTAAGGATTGAGGAGGTGTCATGTGGGTTGTGTGGTGTATACGTGAGGGATATTTATAGAATCTTTTTTTTTAATTTGAATTGATTTAGTTCAGTTTGGGTTATTCAGTTTAAGCATTACAAAATCGAAACCAAACTGAACCAGATATTTTTTTAAATATTCTAATCAAATTTTTTTCATGGTTTGGTTTTTTCGATTAATCTTTTTTTCTTTCTCAGTTAAATTGGCTTTTAAGTTTTTTTTTATCACCTCTAGTTACTACAATAATAAAAAGAGCTTGAAAATTGCTAATCGAGTAAAATGATCTATTTATTTTTGTATTTCAAAAGTATTTTTAAAAAATTATTTTTTTATTTTTTTACTTTAAATTAATTTTTTATGCTTTCATATCATTTTAATGTGCTAAAATCAAAAATAATTTTTAAAAAATAAAAAAATTATTTTAATATATTTTCAAATAAAAACACACTTTAAAAAATAATCATTACTGCACTTTCAAACACTGAAAAAAACTTTAAAATAATTTTTTTTATATAAGTAATTTTCAAATATTTAACTGAACTACACAATAAAACTATATATATTTACACACTCTCCAAAAAAACAGGGGTTGAAGTTCCTATCGTCACTTAAAGTATCACTTTTGAAATAAATTTTTTTGATATAAATAATTTTCAAATAATTAATTGAACTATACAATAAAACTATATATATATATATAAACACACTCAGGGGAATTAAATGTGTGTTTAGCATCATGACAGGTTTACGATTATGATTTAAATATTTGTTAACAGCGAGAGAATTCTTTCTTCTTCGAGTTTGAATCTGTTAGTACTGAATCAGAGCAGCATTAGGTCAATGCCATAGAGAAAAACGTCGTTCAATAATGCTAGGATCTTAACCTTAACAACTAAGAAACTTAGAAGAAGAAGAAGAAGAAGAAGAGAATTTACATAACTATTATGTTCATTACTTGTCCTACACTTTAAGAATTGTAGTAGCTAATCCATGTGTTTGATCTTATGTTGCTGAATACTGAATACTGGAGCAGTAACAATACTCCCTTTTTGAATGAGTTCTTATCCTCAAGAATTAGCATCAAACTCTGGAAATTGTTTGCTCAATTCCTCACGATCCTCCCATGTAGAGTTTTCCTCAAATCAGTTGGGCATTGTACTAGCATCATGGGAGCAACTTTGTTTTTGCAATAGAAGTCACTCTAGCCTTGCCATACTCATCAACTACTGGCAGATTAAAAGATATTACTGCTTTATCTCCAACCTTCCGTTTTAGTAATGAAACATGAAAAACATGATGCATTAATGTTCCTCCTGGTGGCAGTAGTTTGTAAGCCAGAGTTTCCACCTTTTGCACCACCTTATAAGTTACATAGAATCTAGGATTAAGCTTTAAATTCTTTCTTAAAGCTACTCTTATCTACTTATATGGTTGCAATTTAAGATAAATCAAGCCCCTCACATTGAACTCCCTCTTAGATCTGCGTTTATCTATTGTCGTTTCCAACTGCCTCTGAAGATTGCGATCCATGTTTGTTTATTCGAACCTGCAACATCTCATCCACAACAGCCACCAGAGAAACATCTTGAAATTTAATAGTACATAACCATCAATGCTTGAAAGGGAGACATCTTAATGGCAAAGTGATGGCTGGTGTTGTAGCACTATTATGCCCATGACAGCCATGAATACCACGTATTGGGACCATACATAGACATACATCTTAGGTCTTTCAGATGGCTGGTGTTGTAGCACTATTATTGGATCATTGATTAACTCTTTCAGATGGCCCATCTGATTGAGGATGATAGGCAGAGCTCATGAATAGCTTGAATCACAACCTTTTAAACAGTTCCAAGATACTTGAAAGTATCTTTTCCTTCCGTCACAATTGAAGCTATCAGACCATGAAACTTAAAAAAATAATCCAGAAATGTGTATGTAACCTCTTGAGCTGAGAATGGATATGCTAAGGCAATAAAATACGCATATTTTATATCTATTATTGCCATGATGATATCCATGCCTTCAGATTTAGGAAGTGTTTCAATGAAGTTCATTGTGGTATTCTTCCATGTACCTTCTGATAACGGCAGAGGTTGCAGCAACCCTGGATAAACCACTCGTTCCATCTTTTCCCTTTTACAAGTATTACATTCTTACACAAGCTATTTAAAACTACTTAATAACTTAATAAAAGAAACGTCAGCTAATTGCTAGTTTTGGCAAAACGTTCAGAAGGCTTTGGATAATGTTGAAGTTGAAGACAAAATCAAAGCTACAGTAACCCTTAATACTAATGTTTAAGAATCATCTTACAACAACCCCTCTTCGGCTGTTGGGAAAGAGTCTTTCCTGTCAAGTTCTCATAGCACTTGCGACAATGTTACGTCTACATTTTCAGCATTGCAAATTTTAATTGCCCTTAATGCTAATGTTCATGAATCATCTTCCAACAAACCACCTGATGGCAATCTCCGTAACAACGTGAAGGATGTTATGATTCACACTGTGAAGTTTCTTTGTCAAATTAAACCTCATTGGCCTGCAGATGGTAACAGTGCTGGCGATTTGAAGATCATAATGGGACAAGCTGGCTGGCCTGCAGATGATAACATTAATGCAGACCCCAAATTAGCTAAAACGTTCCATTACGGTCTCCTTAAAAATGGGAACCCCTGTCCGACCAGGTTAATTGGATGTGTATCTCTTTGGCCTAATTGAACAATAAGAAGAGCATTGCACCAGGACATTTCGAGAGACACTGGGGACTCTTTCGCTATAATGAACAGCCAAAATTTCCATGGATTTATCTGGAAAAGGTGATGAAGAGACGCTAATAGCAGCATATGAAGTCCAATACATGCCATCTCAATGGTGTGTGCTTGATGAGGAAAATAAGACTTGACCATGATAAAATTGAAATTAGTTATGCCCTGCTCTTTTTTTTTTTTACGTGGATGTTTGGACCATTTTACGCGTATCACGATTAATCCTACGGCTCACTGAACATCCTGCAAATCCAGTAGGCATGTAAGACACTGCGGGGAAGACAAGCATGCACATAAAAACTCGAACCCTGATGCAGTGGAAAGAGACAAACTCTTTTCACCGCTAGGCCAAGACTCTTGGCACAAGTTATGCCTTGCTCTTTGGTCGTGATAATTGTGAATGTTGAATATTTAGATAGTGTTTGAAAACTTGGTTTTTGAAAGGCAAAAAAATATCTTTAGTTAAAATTATTTTTTATATTTTAGATTATTTTGATATGTTTTATAACAAAATTATTTCTAAAAACTAAAAATATATTATTTTAATATATTTTTAAATAAAAAATATCATTATTATCCTTAAATGTTTTTTTAAAGAAAGATTCCACCTTGTCGGTGTCTGCTCAATACCCTTCTTTATTAATTGTATCGTGTATTTGGTTATCTTGTTTTTTTTTCTTGGAAATGACAAGTTTCATTATGTTTTTTTTTCATTTATATATGTTTTTATATTTTTCTACAATTTTTTAAAAAATATTTAAAAATTAAATATTTATTTTCATAAAATTTTATTCTTGTCTATTGTCATAATTCTTTGAAATTTTTTGAAGTACGTGGTTATCCTTAAAGATATTTAAGTTTTTTATTTATAAAAATAAAATTACAAGTCTAAAAATTTATATATTTGTTTATTTTTACAATCATAATTTCATTTGAATAATTTATAATAATGGTGGTATAAAAAAAGAATAGATTATAATTATAAATTGTTTTATAAATGAGAAAAAACATATATTCAAAAAAGATATTATGAAATATTTTTTGAAAGGAAAAACAATTCAAGGTAGTTTTTTAAATATATAAAGCACAATTAAATTTGAACTTGCTTGGAAGTTGAGTTATAAAAATAAATTTAATGATCTTAATAGTTAGCACACGAAGATAGATAATTTATCTTTTAAAGACTAAATTTATAGATACTTCTAAACCAAAGAAAAAAAGAAAAGCAAAAGCAGAAAGTCTTTAAGAAGATGTTTGGGTTTGCTGCTGCAGCTAATGTTGGTATCAAAAGTTATTTTAAAGTGTTTATTTACTATTAATCATATTTTTTTTATGTGGCCCCCCCTTTAAAATTGAGGTTAGACCTTAGTTTTTGAAAAGCAAAAAATAATTGTTTTTTGTTGCCGTGTTCTTCTCTCTCACACGGACATTATATAATTTTAATTAACATTGCAAAGCTTTCCTGTTGGAGAGTCTTATCCTCATCCAAGGTCCTTTCCAAATAATTCAAGTGGTCTGAGTTCACCGTATGCAATGGGTCTTTTGATTTTGTTGGATTCTTTCCAAAAGTTTCCCCTAGCTTTTCTTTTAGCCTATTAATGTTAAGGAGACAAACATCTTTTTTTGCCTATTATCCAGTAGCCATCTTTTAATCAACAGCAGCTATGCTCTCTCCTCCAAATTTTAGGACAAATGTTGTGAGATACTTCATTGCATTGGTAATTACATTCTAATCTTGTGTTGTTTTTAGGTCGAGAGAAAAGAAAACAAAAAAGAGGCAAATGAGGAATTGAAGGGAGGAGAGGATTTGGTGCTCTACGTGGTGGTGGCGGCGGCGGGTGGTTCTAGAAATTTATAGATTTTTATTCGTAATCGAAAACGTTGTTCTTTAAAAACAAGTATAAATACAAATTAAATATGCTTAGTTTTTATTGGTTCGTGAAAATTCAAACAAGTATTTATGTAATAATGGCAACAAAACATATATTGCTTATGATATTATAATTTATTTGTGTAGAGCTTTTTTATTGAGTGGTTATATTTAAAGATAATTTTTGTTAGAGATAATATATATATATATATATATGTTTATTTAAAAAAATTAAATATATGGATGTTTAGTTGTATCAACAGCATTATATAACTATATTAGAAGAAAATCGTAAAATGATTAGGTTTTTTTTTAGTTTGATCGTAATTTTAGTTTTATTTTTTATCTAATATTATATCTCACTTAGTTATTCAATGATCGTGAAGGCCTTCATGTATAAGATTTATATATGATAGAATTGTAAATAATTTGTTATATATATATATATATTTTAAGGTAATTTTACAATCAAACCTCATATAAAAAACATATTAACCAAATATAAAAAATTATTTTTTTCAACTATAATTTTAATTAAACATAACAAAATTTAAAACAAATCTTATAAAAAAACACTTTTTATTAAATTATCTTTTTAAAATCACAATTATTAAAAAGAACCACGGTGGCAAAGATACTCAAGGTTTGAAACAAAAGAAGAGATTTTGAGTCGTGGGCTTTTCACTTCATGATCCAAGGTTTTACCTTTATTTTTGTTTCAGGTCCTCTTCCTTCGACCTCGAAGCTTCTAGATGCTTCAATGCTGTTGAATTTGCCAACGGCTGGTTTAGATGGCAGTGAGATAGGGTTTTGCACTGCTACTACATTCTTCTATTAAGGGTAAGGCATTTGTGGCTCACCTACGTTCGTCATGTCCGTAACAGAGGCATAAGATGAGGTGCGACGCCAACTGAACTGGCACCAAATAGTGGCTTCACCACCCTTTTCTCCTTTAAACAAGGATAAATCAAACAAAATGCATTTTACTTATGGAAGAGGAATTCCCTTCATACCACCCCTTTTAATCCTCTTTTCTCCATGAAAATTGGCTCTTGGCAGAGAAAGAGGGGGGGTGGGGTGGGGTGGGGGGGATTACAGAATCTTATGCAATATTATTGTAGCTGTGCATCAGGTAGAGGACAATATTTCTTGCAAGTGTTTTTTTTTTTTTTTCCAGATAGCAGCTATCATCGTATTCAAGAATGGAGCAATATGATGGCAACATATTTCAAAGACAAGCACAACCAATACCCAAAACCAATGACAAGGTACGGAAGCCACCCACAAGGCTACAGAAGCAAGCCCCACGAGCTCTCGATCTCGATCTCGATCAGCTCTCCACCCCTCTTCTGCCTGCTAGTCAGGCCTCTCCTCCTCCGACTCCAATCCCTCTCCTATCACCACTTTCTGTATCTCCTCCGCCGTTGCCATCAGAGGCAGAAGAATTTACATTTCCTGTAACACGTGGGGACAATGACAAAGGAAAGGAAGATGATGTTCACGATGTATATTCAGAGGCAAGAGTTTGGCAACATCCAGCGGTAGCCAGTGGATACATTGAGCCGTCATCCTTTTTTACTCTCTTCCAATCTAAATGTCTGCCCGTTGATCACGCACAGTCATGATTTTCAATTGTATGTTGAGTTATTGTGCATGATTTCAACTCGTTGCAGGTTCTGTTTCGTTTTTTCAACCTCCGAGGATTTCTCTCCAACACAGCTCACAACTCAATACTGCATTTTCTAGGATGGAAATCCCTACGATGTATAATTGTTTGGTTTGTTGATCTTAATATGAACTCTCTTGGAACGGTTTCGCCAGAAAGATGTAAATAAACACAAATTAAAGAGTAATTTCGTACTTTCGAACAGTGTTGCTAACATGAATATCTTTTTGAAATGCTAACTCCTACTCTACAAGAGGAACGGTCCCCGCCAAGTAACCTTGTGATATGATAAATCAGCTCCGTGAAACAGGGTTTCTTAAGAATTAACGCACACCCACCACTAAATCCACAAGAGAAATGGAAAACTACATCCCATATCCTGGCACCAGAACTCAAACGGTTTGGCTTGTGGCCAATGTCAGATTTCTACTAACTATACAATTATCTGCTAGTACCGTTTGCTTGGCAATTTCTTTCCAGGTGCCCAAGACAGACTTGATGAAGAAAGCAAAATACCATGCATCTCGACCACTATCGGGTTCTGCCTGCCTACTAAAAGCATGTACAGATGAAGGCACCAGTAGCACAGAGCATGATCATTGTCAACCAAACTGAACATAAAAGGTGTGAAAAAACAAAAGAAAAGGGGATGAAGCAGCTTGTCCAAGTGTATGACATAAATGAAATTACATTGGAATCTCAAGAAAAACCTCCTGCAGTCATACATTATAAAAGCTGAAAAGCTCTTCCTTTATGTACAATAGGCCAACCATCCAACCCATTCAAAAGGGTTTCAACTCAAAAAAAAAAAAAAAGAGCATCTCGTTCACTTCCCTTGAGCTCTCACTAGAGGACATTTTTGAGAAACCTTACCACACAACCAA
Source organism: Populus ilicifolia (assembly GCA_015708895.1). Taxonomy (NCBI): domain Eukaryota; kingdom Viridiplantae; phylum Streptophyta; class Magnoliopsida; order Malpighiales; family Salicaceae; genus Populus; species Populus ilicifolia. The sequence continues at coordinate 457,477 of SRLM01000278.1, read as the reverse complement.
TGGTAACTCAGGATACGTCCATTAAAAGCAAATGATACTAGCTGCCAATCAGACATTCCCCTAACAAAATCAAAACTCAAATTCTCCTGTTGCCTGCAAAAGAAAGCCAGAATTCCAACAAATATTTTGGAATTTCGGTACAATACAGAACCGAATTGTAACATCAATTATTTGATGGAAGACAGACCTTATTAAAGAGAATGTCTTTTTTGTTTATATGCATAATACCATCCTTGAGTATGCATTTCCACCTGCTCTTGGTACGGGTCACCTATCCATGCAAGAAAAATGTTATTATCAGAAGACTAGCATTACTGGTATATTCAACCAACAAAACCAACCTGCTATGATGAACACTAGCAATCAAACAAAAAAAGAAAGGGTGAAAAGAAGAGTGCATGCTTACCTTGTCAAATTGAGCTAAAACCAAATGTTGCGTGTTCAGCTCCTCTCCTTGGTCCACCTCATCCAGATCCTCATCATCATCATCATCTTCATTCAGCGGCTCATCATCATCATCATCATCAGCAACATCATTTTGACTGACAACAGCTGGGGTACTTGCCAGTAGATCTGAGAAGTGGAAAGGAGAAACAAAAAACAAATACCTTGATTGTCACAAACATACTCAGCAAATTTATCAAATTCGAAAAAGACACATATTACATAAACTAACCATTGGGAGCTGGTGTGTTTGCTATGTTGTAATCTTCATTGGCAACTCCTTGATAATTGTATATCTTCAAAAGAAAAATCAAAGACAGAAAAATTAGAAAGAAAATGGTAATCTCTTGAGAAAACAATATATCCCATACTCAATTTTCAAAAGTTCATTGTTATAAAAAATGAAGTTATAGTCTCAGCAACATAGGACTCCTGATAATATTTCAGCGACAATCTCATCCTAGAGTACATTAACTAAAAAAGCTGCACTCATGACCTGAACAACACCCTTACATGCAAACCAAGGACATAAATAGTGCTGGCTGCTTTAACCACCATTTCCAATTACATGTTCAAAGAGCAATTACATATAGTATTTGATCCAAATGAACCAGATGGTAGGAGTTACAATCATTCTTCAATACTTTGCATGTACCAGCTACCTTAAAATCAAGCCATATCCAGAAAAAATCAACCATTCCACATCCTAGCCCCATGGCATGGATAAAAACATGGAAGGGATTTCGGTTTAAGCCTCATCAACTTTTAATAGTATCCTACTAGCTTTCAAGCAAACCACATTCAGGGTATGAATCAGGAAAAAATGAGTTTTGTGTTCTAACTCCATCTTTAAAGAGCAAACTGCTACCTCTCAGATTAGCCACATTCAAAGCACGAACGTGGAAGCAGCAGCATGTATCAGGAAATAAAATAAGTGCTTCGGTTACAAATTCTGAGCCAACTGTACACCTTAGTATGTCCATATTTCCAAGAAACATAGATATATAATCTAAACTGCTGTCAAAAAAATCCAAATTTTGTAAAATTACTGTGAACTTATGCACACTGTCACTTATGATATTACTTACTTATCATCTCAAGACAGGTTTTCTTCACAGACAGTATATTTGTACGTATCTAGAGGCATGCTTATACATGTGGGCATGCTCAAAACATGTGGGCATCTTCAGATCATAGCTACCTCATGCTACTCCAGATTAATAAGTCCTCCAAAACAAGCCGGGTGATGATGACACAGATTGTGCATCACTTTGCCAGTGCATGAGTGACTGAGAGGGTTTTTCTATCCTTTTTTTTTTTTTTCTTTTGCTGGATGAAACTTTGTATTTCTAGTTACAAGATAAAGAATCAAGAAATATATGATCCTATACTGACTGGGCCAACACAGGCTGCCCTTTATGAAGCAGGAAACACTGGAAATTAGACAAAGAGAAAAACACTGCTGGGACAATGATGGATGCAGCGCAGCACTTTGACAGTGCATACATGATTCTAGAGCAAGGAAACCACATTGAATACATATTGCATACTTGATTGCATCATTGTATTTCGAGAAAATTACAAAAGTAGTCATACATACATTGGGAGTAGAAACCACATCATCATAAGGATCAGGAATTGGCCCATCCACTTGAGGAATCTTCAAATATGACCTTGACACACGTGCTAAGATCTCTTTATTTTTTGTAGTGCTAGGGTCACATCTTCCGAGAGGATCATTACCTTGGCTTACCTGAAATTTACCGTTACATAAGCTAAAGATATAGCAAGTTTCTGAAACCATGCAGATCTTTTAAAAGGCATAAGCAATTAAAATGAACCCTAAATATTCCACTGTTAGGCTAAAATGCATTTGATTTCAAACACATTAAAGAGCTTGTGCTTGAGATAAACTGAGGCTTCCAGGCATATCAGTTCCTCATTGCCTTGAATGATCGATTACCAGATTTTCAAAAATTTAGAGAATTCTCAAGTTGCAAGTTTGAATCAGAACATACAAAACAAAATGAAATAACTGCAATGGTAAGACCTGACTTGGTCACAGACAACCAGGCTATTTCCCAAAAGGCTGGAATTCATGAGAACCTCGGCATCATGGATACATGTAGTTAATGATGCTGATCTATTTATCCAGGGCAGTAGTTAATGATGCTGATCGACAGTATTTATCCATATCCATCCATTCTTCACTTAACCTAATTCAAATATGCAGTCAATAATGCCTATTCATTTATTTGGTCATCTTCAAACTAATTTACAGAAGCTGGACAAATCAAAGGATTTTGTTCAAAAATGTCATATGAGGAGGGGTGCAATGATTGTGGTGGCAGGGAAGCTGAAACTGGTCTGGTGCAAGTTAGAAGCGTTGGATCACAATGACATTTTAAGAAACAATCAAAGAAATATATTTTTCAATCTCATTTAATGGTCAGCTAATATCACAAATGTTTCAAAAGAACAACAAAGATTGTTTGCGCCTCACAATCAAGTTGTGATTCATAAAATCCGATTACCAACTGACTAAAAGGAGCATGAATATCAGAGTCAAAGTTCGTTAATAAAAGAGTATCACAGTCAAAGATGATAGCTAATCACATCCCATCTCCTGCTACACCCCATTCTATGGAGAAAGGCAGACAAGCCCTACCTTCTCTAGCAAAAATTCTGCATAATGCAAGGTGTGCCAGTAAATGGACATGGAAGAGGGTGAATGGTTCCAACTCACACACACTCTCTTTCTCTAGAGGCATAAAAATCTCAAGCCTGTTTCTCAAACACATCAGAAGACTCTAAACTTGATGCTAATGACATGAATTGGTTCAAATTTAAGGATGGTCAATGGATACATGGTAGAAGATATATCAGCAGCTATGTTTTCTTTTCCCCTTCAAATGGCATCAGTCCAACAGTTGCTAGCTTTATTAGCAGCAATGAAGGAAATCCTTAGGAAATGAACTTTAAACTGAGTAGTTGAAATGGCATACAAAAATATGATGGCCAGGGTGTAATTCTTCTTAGTTTATTGCTTGTCCAAAAGAAAAGGGAACTATCAAGATGCATTTGGTACGCGGAACTGGACAGGTTGTGTTGTGTTGTGTTTGTTGCACACATTGGACACGACAGACTGTGTTGTGTTTGGTGACAAGAAAAGGGTTTTAATCCTCTTCCTGTCCAAAGTTGTCCCAAAAGCAAAATTATTGTCTTATCATGGGGTGGAACAGGCTTGTATGATACAATAGACAAAATCATTATTTCTCAATTTTCCATATTATCTTTTATTTATTTATCACTCGTTGATTTTTAAATTTGGATGACTAAAGTTTGACCATTTTATTAAAATGAATTTTTAGATGTAGGAGCTTAGTTATTGGAAAAAATCCAATTCAAGACTAAATTGCATTTACCAAAAAATTAGAGGAAGAGAAAATTTAAATGAGGGCTAAGCCGTAATGAAAATGAAATCTAGTGACTAAAAAATTATTGATAAAGTTCAGGGACCAATATGAATTTTTGCAAAAACTTCATTCACTCGTCCTGTCAAGTGCACCAAACACAAGACTTGACCATGTATTTGTCCAGTCCACTTTCATATGTCCTGTCATTTAAAATGATCTTCAATCCTTTATAACCATAAGTGACAATTTCATTGACCATCTTAATTGAAAAACTAAGAGTCAATGCCATGGGTTGAGCCACTATCCTTTCAATATTCCCATTCTATGATGCAATTAAATAGTTCCTAGAAGTAATCCAGTAAATTTAAAATTTACTGAGTTAAGCAAAGAAATGTTTCTCAAATGATTACACCTTTCCATAAAACAACAAAATCCATGGTCCTCTCATGGTACAAAAAGATGATTATTTGTGACAGAGGAACTCCATGGATAAAATTAAGAAAACCAAACGCACAGATCAGGAAAAAGTAATTTTAGATGGATATTCAGAAGCTTTGTACAGGGAAATTCTCTTTGATTAAAATACTCCTTCAATGCACCAAAATGCTTGACATCGTTTGAGCTACCATATGTGAAAAGCACTCACATTAACTTTAAAGCCTCGTTTGTTTGCTCGAAAGTAATTTCTTTTTGGAAAGTGAATTCCAGGAAAGTGAATTATTTTTCAATATTTGATAATGTAATAAAAAATAAGTTGGAAAACATTTTTCAGTGTTTGGTTATGTCATGAAAAATAAGTTAAAAATAACTTATTAATGTTTTATTTTTCTCAAGTTTATTAAAATAATAAGAAACAAATCTTACAAGTTAAAAAGTTGAATGAGAATAAAATTAAAAAAATATATAATTTCATAAATTATCTCAAATAAAATAAATAATATTCAAAATAATAGAGATCAAATCTAAAAAAATAAAAGAAATTAAAAGATGAAGAAATTAAAATAATAATAATTAAAATTTCATAAATTATTTCAAATAAAATAAGTTACAATCAAAAGAATAAGGACCAAATTTAATATATAAAAATTTTCAATTAAAAAATAATAAGAAAAAACAAATAACAATTATAAAAATAAAGACCAAAGTTAATACAAAAATTAAATTTTAAGGAATGAAATTAAAAAACAAATCTTCAAATTATAATTAGCAAATAATATAACATTTCTAAATTTTTTACAATTTTCGAAAAGTGTTTTCCGCCCAAAATAAAAGGAAAACACTTTCTTAGAAACCAAGCTAAATTTTTCTTTGACTGGAAAGTGTTTTTCGTTGACCGAAAAATGTTTTACATTGACCAACTTTTCTAATAGCAAACAAACACACGAAAGTTTAAAAAATAATTTTCTGAAAACCACTTTCCATAAAACAAACGCAGCCTAAGTGTACAAACAAACAAAAAGGAACATTTTGCAAAATGAAGATCAGCAAAACTCTATGTATCTTATTGTCCACCTTTTGCTTATCTAAAGGCTCAAAAACTCCAAAGGTTCTGCTCACAAAAGTGACACCTTTATAAAACATTGTTCTTGGTTTCAACCCAACAATGAGAATGAAGCTCGTTGTTCCCTAAGTAAACACATCTTAGACATAAGAGTACATTGTGTTATTTCCCACTTGTTGAAATTCATTTTTTTCTCCAAGCAAAAACTCCACCTCAAAAGAAGAGCACAATATAAACTAATTAAAGCATAAACTTATTACAAATAACTGATTTCAATTTCAACACATAAACTACAAATTGAAGTTAAATTCACATACAGCACTCAGCTTTATAGTCAAAACCTGACGAGTCACAAAACTCAATTTTAAAGTTACGGTCCTTTAGGATGCATACCCTAACACCTTTGTGGAAAAGAAAGGTTTTCAAAATATGAGAAAGTAGAACATCAATGAATAAAATAAATAAAGGATGAAGACAAAGTCAAAATTTTGCTTGCTAGGAGGAAGCCCATAGTAACTAAGAGAATTCAAGTTAATATATATCATAAACAAATAAGAATGCACATTCAGCTCAACCTGAGAAACCTCAGATGCAGAATCCCCAGCTCCATCTTGCTGGGGTATGAATCCACCATTGTTATATTTCGGAGCAAAATCCTCGCGCTTCCGTTTTCCAGAAGGCATGAAGAAGTCCTGGAATTTTCTCCAATATCAAAACATAAGTTACCTCTTTGGCAACAGTATGTTATTGTTTCGGGTGACAAATAAGGGAAATGTTTCTGAAAATAAACCTTTAGCATCCCGAACCTTTTGACCATGAACTCTCCTCAAAGCATAAAATTACGCAGTACAAACAAAAGTTACCTGTGTCAAGGTTTGGTGAGAGGTCCCTCTGTCCACCTCATCCCGCCCTTCAACGTAAGCTACAAATGCATGGCACTTATTAGTTAATACTCTTCAAAGACAACAATCACTACACAACTTGAAATGTGACAAGACTTGCCAACATTGACATCAACACTAAGAGGCGGCCTTTGATGCATCCAAGCGGGAGGTTGCTGTTGGAAGACAACAAGAAAAATATCAGTCAGCATATCCATAACCAACTAACAACTCTACATTAGTGCATCAAGCTTCTGGCCACTAATCTCCCAGGGAAAAAAAACAAAGGTGCACACACCCCACACCACACAAGCGCTCACACACACATACACAAAACATGTGAAACCACAAACTGAAACTAGCATTTGATAAACAAAGAGGGCTCAAAGATCAAATCAGTGCTTACCATGAATGGGCTGGGTCTCCCAGCTTTTCCATCAGTACTGCCCCCAGCATCACTGCCAGGGGTGGGATAATCACTAGATCCAGTAGGAATGTTATACATGGATGAATTGTCCACACTTCCAGGTAAAGGTGTTTGTGCATTTCCAGGTAAAGGTGTTTGTGCACTTCCTGGTAATGGCGTCTGCATGGGTGTTTGCATTGGTGTCTACAATTCCAAAAACCCACATAAAATATTCTTCTTAACAAAATAACTGAACTCATAAATCAATTCAAAATCCACATGCAACTAACATATATCAAAACTACCACTGACAATTACTTAAAAATTCAAAAACAATTCAACTAAAAACACATTTTACCAATAAAGTTATGACAGGAAAGAGTTTCCACTGGCACATTTCAAGTTAAGGTTCAGCAATCACAAAGAGGTGCTAAAAATTAGTAAATCAGCTAAATCACTTCACTAAATTCAGCAGACATGACAACAAAATTGATACAAGCAATTACTCACAGGAGGGAAGAGCATCTCAGCAGTGGGAGTCTCATACTCCTCGGTCCCTTCATACGGTACATTAAGGTCGTGTACTGGAGTAATGGGACCACCAGGTACCGGCAGCTTATTAGCTGATGACCTCTCTGCTGTACCACATATAGCACCTGCTTGCATCATTTTCGCCTCCCAAAGCTAAACTCCCCCCACAACCAAAAAAAAAAAAAAAACAGCAACAACAAAATCAGCAACTTTACAGCTCCCGGTATGAAAATAAATTACAAATCTGAAAACCCTAGAACGCAAAGTAATACCAGATCCAAAGAAAATCACCAATCAGAGAAAAAATAAGATTTAAAAAACCCTAAAAAATTAGCAGCAAAATTTAACCCAAAAAAAGGAACAGGGAATGTTGATTACTCCTTGAAGCTCGTAAAGGACGGTCTCACCGGGCCCACCGTTATTGATGAACTCGTCGCGGACCTTGTTGATGACGTCTTCGATGACGTTGATGTAAACGGGGCTTGTTGCATCCGATGACGTCATTCCTCTCCTCTCAATTTTTTTTATCAAATAATTCAATTCGACCGTTTTTGATAATATCGAAACCCTAATAGAGATGATTTAAGACATAAATCATAAGAAAATCGTTTTGGAAAGGAAACAGGGATTTCTAGGGTTTGGATTTGTGGAGGGAAGAGAGAGGATGAAGTTCAGGGAGAGACGAGGGAAGAGGCGGACGAGAAAAGAGAATAAAGGGTGGAATATAAATAGGTTTGCATCCGATTTAAGGAGTGGGTCCACGTGTCGAGATCTGCATTGGTCTTTATATTTTTTACCCGGTAAGTGTACAACGTTTGATTTTATTTGTACACTCACTCCCTCTCAGAGTCTCATTAGCCTCCTCTTGTCACCGCCGGCTATGTTGACAATTGAAAGCCCTTTTTTATCATGAAATTGAAATAAAAAATTACATTTAATTAAGGATGTTTGAGGCAAAGATGAATTAAATGAAGTTAGGTGTTAAAAAATGCGTATTGAGAGGTCATTCTATGCTCAACATTTAACCATAAACCATTAACAAATATTATAAATTTAAGGAAACCCAATTTCATTTAGGAAATGGTACAACTAAATTTTCCTCCAATTTTTATTTTTTTTATTGTAGCGGGTATTGTAGCAGTGATAAGTTTGTGATTTTTTTATTTTAAATATTAAATATTTTTATCATTTTATACTTGATTTATTTATCATAATTTTTTTATCTTTATTTTGTGTTATATTTTTTTAGTTTTTTTTACATGTTTTTATGGAAAAAAACATTATTTTTTATTCTTTACACATTACATATTTATTACTTTATACTTGATCTATTTATACAATTCTTTTTGTTCTTGTTTTTATTCTTTCATAATTTGTGTTTATTTTTTATCTTTACATTTTTGTTTTTTTAAAAAAATTATTACACAATGACTAAGAAAATGATGTTTTACTATAACAATGGCAACATTATCCCATCTTTCTATTATATTAAAAAATAATTTAAGATTTTATATGTATTCACTATATTTTATTATATTTAAGCATCGAATTTTTTATTTATAGTTATATTTTTTACTTGATGTCAAAAAACACATTAACGATACCTATATATTAATTATTTTGCTTTGGAAGAAATTTTATTTCGATCTCTAGCTAGGTGAGGCGGATAAACATCTTAACACTTTTATTTTTATATTAATTGGCATAGATTATTTTTGGGTTATTTAATGAAATGAATGCATATGCTTTTTAATATAAAATTAGGATATTTTTGTAAAAAACAGCATTTAAGAAACTTGCCTGTTTATTTATTTTTATCAAAAAATATTATCCGACTAGTAACAAAGCACGAGTGAAAAAATTAATAACAATTAAAATAATATTTTTTTTACTATTTAAATTTGAAAAAGCATTATTCACCCGGAAAGATAATTATCCATTTACTATACATTTTTGTCCACTTTTTACATTTTGGTATTTATATTATGCAAGGTTTACATTTTAGTCATCAAAACTTTACTTCTTTTTTTAATTTTATCCTTTCAAGTAATGTTTCATGGTTTTATATGTTTGGATGTGTTTTGAAATGTTTTATTTAATTTACCTCAGTTAAATATTCCAATATTAAATTAAAAATCAATTTTAGAAAATAGAGGTTTTCCCTATTTTTAAAAACAATTGAGAAATAGAGGATTGAAATTGACAAAAATAAAGAGACAAAAGCATTATTCCATAAAAAGCATGTAAAATTTTTATTTAATCAATCATGTTTCTTCTTTTTTTCAATTCTTTTTGTATTTTCCTAAACTTTATTTGCATCATCTTTTTATTCTTGAAAATTAAAATAAAATAGAGAATGTCACCTAAAATATTAAGAATGTTCCTATAACTTTTATCTATTTTGCATATTGTCGACTCAACTTACCTTATCCTTTCAAATGCTTTAGTGATTCATGATCGGAATGAATCATGAATACTTTTAGCCACGAATAATGTTGTCATGTCTCCAAAGTTGTCACTAAAGTATAAAGCTATTTATTATAAGTAGGGTAGTTTAATATTGCACCATTGAGCTTTTTGTTGAAATCTATAATCAATCGTTTATGTTAAATCAAAACAACTTCAATATCTATTTTTGAAGCATCATTTTTAACCTAAAAAACTTTTATAAAGTCAAGTAAAGCTATTAAAGGTGTTAAACAAAGTTTTTCTTTCAACAAGTTAAATGCATTATCTTATTTAATACCCAATTTAAAACAATTGATTTTTTGACGCTCCTAATGACTAGTGCAACTAGTATGTTAAAATCCTTATTAAACATCCTATAGAACAAGTCAAACTATGAAAACTTCTTACCTCAATCATAGATTTAGGTGTAAGCTAATCTTGGATGGTTTTTACCTTGTCTTCATCTATCTTGACACCCTATATAGTTATAACATATCCAAGAAACATGATTTTTCTAATGCAAAGGTACACTTTTTAAAATTAACATACAATCTCTTACTATGTAATATACTAAGTACACTACGCAAATGATTAAGATGCTCATTTAAGTTTTTATTATAGATTAAGATGTCATCAAAATACACAATCATAAATTTATCTATAAATACATGCAACACACGATTCATTGGCCTTATAAATGTATTAAATGCATTTGTAAGTCTAAATAGCATGACTAACCATTCATACAAATCATGTTTAGTTTTAAATGTAGTTTTTAATTCATCCTCTTCTTTCATCTTAATGTGATGGTATCCATTTTTCAAATAAATTTTAAAGAAAATACATGACTTGTGTAACCCATTTAGCACGTCACCAAGTTTAGAGATAAAATATCTATACTTTACTATTATGTTATTAATGGCTCGACAATCAACACACATCCTTTATATTTTTTTCTTTTTAGGCATAAGTAATGTTAATATGACACAATAGCTCATACTGTCATGAATGTAACCCTTTATCACTAGCTCATCAATTTGTATTTATAATTTCTCTGTCTTATCAGGATTACTTCTATAAGTTGGTTGGTTAAGAATTGCAGCTCTAGGTATAAAGCTAATATGATGTTTTATCCCCCTCAATGGAGGTAATCTACTAGAAATGTCATCAATAAATACATTATCAAAACTCATGCTTAAAAAAAAAAACAATTACATTAGGAACAACATGATCAAGACCATTAGCATTTAAGTAAGCCTTCTTACATATAAGGAAAATTATTGGCTTATTAGTATAAAATGTATTTTTAATATCACCTCACTTGCAGGGAAATTTGGTTGTTTCTTCAATTTTTTCATACAATGATCAGTACTCACACTTGCTTTCTTCAATCATAAGGTTTTACCTCGACTCTCAACTAGTTTAATTATTGATTTAAAATTATCTAAATTTGATAGCATTCTCTCATCATTGTCCTCATATAAATTTTCACTTTTCTTAACCTTGCATTCTCTTTTCAACTTTAATAAAGTATTGTTCACTTGTTTTGGATATGCAAGTGTAAAACTAATTAGTTCACCATCTCTTATAATAGTGTATTTATTTTTAAAATCATCATGAATAGTTTTTTATCAAATTATCATGGACATCTCAAAAACAAATGACTGGTCTTCATTGAAATCACATCATTCATGACATAATCAAAATACCTACCAATGACACAGAAAATCAACATTTATTTAGCGACCTTTATTTCATCACATTCATTCAACCATTATAATTTATAAGGCTTAAGATATTATACAGGATTCAAATTCAATTTCCTAACAATAGTGGTTCTAGTGACATTAGCACAACTACCTTTATTAATTATCATACTAATGTCTAGTTTTGGATGTGACATTTAGTATGAAAAATGTTATTTCTTTACTAATCTACATCATCTTCTTTGACTTGTTTATTTAGAACAGGCCTTATAACTAAGGCCTCTTCCTCAATTGGATATGTAATCTCTACATCACTATATTCATCTAAAGATGACATCTCATCAACATTAAATTTATCACTTTCATATTCAATTCACTATGCTTCATAATGATTGTTCTCTTATTTGAACACTGAGAAGCAATGTGTCCATTGTTCAAACATCTAAAATATTTTATATCACGATTACATATAGGTTATCAATTAATTTTACCTTTAAGTAGGTGTCTCCTTCTTGACCTTAGGTGGTTTGACCTTAGCATGTATAAAAAGGCTTCAATTGGGCAACCTTTTGTCTGTTTAGATTGAACCTATAAGCTTATAAAAAGATGTCAAACTGATATATGGTCTTACATTTTCTATTTTATTGATTTATCTCTCCACCTTTGTTGTCATATGTATCATGTTCTTTAACTTCATATAATGTTGTAACTCTAAAACACTTACAGTGTTCCTATTTAGTCCATTAAAAAATCTATCTATCTTCAACAATATTGGTTTGTATCATTATTGTCTTCATTTCCTTGTGATATTTATATATTATCCTAGAATCTTGAGTCAGACTTTGTAACTTTAGATATAGATCCCTATAATAGTGACTAGAAACAAAACACCTCATCATTAAAACTTTCATCTCCAACCATCTCTCTACAGGTCACTCTCTATTCCTTCTATTGATAATAATATAATCCCACCAAATCAATATGTGACTGTAAATTCAATGATCACTAATTTCATCTTTTTTTGTTCAAAATAGTTATAGTAATAAAAAAATCCAATAAACTTTTTTCTCCTACTCCAAATAAGCAATAGGATTATTTTTACCTTAAAAATTAAGAATTTTATGTTTAATAAAGTCTAAGTGATCTATATCATCATAATTCCTCATGAAATGAAAATTTTTTCTTTGACTGAATTGGACTCTTTGTTTAAACTCAAAATTCTTTTAGTTTTTAAATGTCTAAAACCTTCCTTTTATCTTAAAGTCCTAACCTCAAAAACTTCACCCTTAAAGCCATCACTATCTTTCACAAAATCACCAAAATTAGCCTTTAAATACCTTTTAACTCTATTGTCATGGTTCACTCTTCTTTTAGCCTTACTTTATGTACATCATGATTATTAAAATTAGAGTCATCCTTATATTTTTTAACCTTCTCAAGTCTGTCACTCATGTCTTCTAACACCATTTACATATTTGCCAACATTTGTGTTATGCTTTTAATATAAAGTTTTATGTCACTCTTAAAAGGGGTTGGTGAACCGTTCTAACCTGAAATGTTTATTCCTGTAAAAATTAGTTAGTGATGATAAAATATCCTTAGGGCTCTCATTTTTTGCTCAAGTATCAAGTTTTTCACTCTAATATACTCATTAAATCTTTTTCCTCTCATCCCACCTACTTTTGGCTCTTGCATAACTGGAATAAAAATTAAATAGAACAACTTAGAAGCACAATCTAAATAAATAAAAATGATTTTATAAGTAAAAAAATTACAAAAACAAGCAAAAATAAAAGTACAATTACAGTCTTGCGATTACTAATTGAATCCGTATAAAAAATGGACAACTTCAAGACAATAACAAAAATATATAAAAATGATATAAATATCACATTAATATATAAACATGATGATAGTATACCAAAAGATATGAAAATCAACATAAACAAAATAAGTTTAAAAATTGATGTAAAATAGACTCGCTGTAACAAACTTGAACTTGAATTTAAACCCTAGGGAAACTGATGTTCAAATAAACCTAAAATTAATATATAGCGCGATTAGCATCCTAGTAAATATAATTTTACTTTTGAGTTAATTTTAAGTCATTTTTATACATGAACTCAATACTGACATAAAATAGTCCTTTTACAACCCAAATTTAAAACCTAAAGCAAACAATGTCTAAATAACTCTAAATTTAATATATAGGTGATTAGTACTCTAGTAACTAGAATATCAAGTCTAAGCTTATTCTAAATTGATTTTATCAAATTTTTTCTTATTTAATTTTTTACAGCATAATCAAAAAATAATCTTTTGAATGATTTTTTTTGTTTTTTCCCTTTATGCTACTGATATATATTTAAGAAAAGAAGATTAGAACAAATAGTTGACACGATATAATAGAAAAAAAAATTAACAGCAAAATATAATGTAATTAATGGAGCCACGTTTTGATACCAAATGTTGTGTACCTCATGAGCATGTAGTTATATAACCCATACACAAATAATATAACTCCTGAAAAGTCAAGAAATCAGGTTTGGAAGTGTGACTTAGATATTACCTTGAATCTAAATGCTAATATTATTGCAATTTAAAACCCATACTCAACAACTAACCATTCATAAACGAGAAGTATAAGATGATGTTACGAAGATAGTTATTCTTTAATAAGTTAATTCAGTTCATTAGAGAACTAAAATAAGAGAATACTTTTGAACACATATATTTCATTCATGAAAGTTTCAAAAAAAAAAAACCTTACCTTTTCTTTTAAAAAGGTATTTATAATGTCAAAAACATAAAACTTAATGGTTCGAATATAAAACTACATGTAATAAATTAAGTTTTATAATAATTAAAATAACAAGGCTCAGAATTCAATGCAAGCATGCAAATAAAAATACCCTTAAAAAAAGAAGTCATTAGCCTTATGTTTAACACTATAAATCTAGTATTTGTTGCCTCTTCCTTTTGAGTCCAATTATCATATCCTTCATTGATTATATTAATTAAAATATGTTCATTATTTGTTGAAGTCTAAACTCTTATCGTGGGCCAAATTTCTTGAATTAGTCAAATCAATGTCTATTTAATCTTCTTATATTCGGTGTTGTAATTGACCTAATTGATAACTCTAGAAAATCATGTATTAATGCTTCTTACCATCTTTTGTATTAGCAAGTTGGTCCTTATTCAATTTAATTTTTAAATTCTCTATTTTTTATTATTTAAGATCCAAAGTCATTATACATAATTTAAGGCACCTACCAATTATCTTAGAGGGTATGAGATTAAAAGTTTCCATTCTTTATTATTTGCTATTCTTAAACATTAAATGATTGAGTGGATCTTTCTCACTAAAATTTTTCTATTATAACACATTTTATTAGATTTTATAATTTAAAATCACTCAAATAAGTTTTACCTTTTCAAGGTAAATTCAAAGTATATCTTTATCATAACATTCATAATTTTTTTCCTATCAATAAAAACACATAAAATAAAAAAACTACCATAATGCATAAGTTTTGGGGAAGTTAATATTTAACAAATCCTGAATAATTCACAACTATTTTTTTTAAATTAATTGAATGAATAATTTTTTTGAATGACTAGAATGGTGAAAATATAAAACCAAATCAACCTTGTTTTGGTTTGAACATATGTTTAATATTAATATACACAATAATTGTTTTTTATAAAAGTGCTTTTCAATTAAATATAAAGAAAAAATTGTCTTCATCATTCTATATTTTCATTATTCTTATATTTATTTTCTTGTTTTGAAAAATTATATTTTTATTTTTAATAAATGTAACTAAATTATAAAATAATTTAGGATATAAATTGTCACACAAAAATAAAAGTTTAAAATGTAAATTATAATTTTTAAAAATCAGAAAATAAATATAAAAATGATTAAACTATAGGATGTTCAAGTAGTTTTTTTTTAAATGTTAATATAATATATTTTTTGATTTTTTTAATATCAATAAATCAAAACTATAAAAAAATATTTAAAAAATTAATTTAATACTTTTACATAAAAATAATTTGAAAAAAAAAAACCACATAAACAAACCGTCCTGAATTGGATTCATAATTATCTCAACTATTAAAATCCAATTATCCAAACGTAGCGCAAGATCAGAATGAGAATCCGATCGTAAGAGAAGGCCTTCCCTGTCTTTTCACCTTTGTCCTATAATAATAATTAAAATGAAAAATAAAAAATGAATTGCATAATCTTTAAAAAAGGAGCGTGATTCATTCATCTTTCTCTAGCCAAACGCAAGCAAGTACCCATCAAAACCCTAAAAAAAAAATGTCGGGCGGGTTTTTCCGTGTAAGCTTCACTCTTTTCAGATCCAAATATGAATTTGCAGTTCCAGATCTTGGAATTCGATTTGACTTGTTTTTTTTTTTTTTTAAATCTAGGGCACGTCTGCTGATCAAGACACTCGATTCTCCAACAAGCAAGTGAAGCTGTTGAAGTCGCAGAAGTTCGCTCCGGAATTGGACCATCTGGTTCGTTTTCTTTTCTCAATTGAGTTGCTGAATCCTTTGTGGTTGAAATTATCTAATTTGTTTCAAACTTTTAGGTGGATACGAGGAAAATGAAGATGGATGTTATTAGACCGTGGATTGCTACTCGAGTGACGGAGCTTCTCGGATTTGAAGATGAAGTTCTTATCAACTTCATTTATGGCCTGCTTGATGGAAAGGTATTATTGATTTTCTGCAATTAACCTAACTTTTTTTAGTGTCTGAAAATAGTTCATGTTTCTCTTTTCAATTGAATACGGCATGCGTGGATCCTCCGTCTTTGCTAATATAATTTTACAATACTTGCCTCAAGAATTGTTGAGAGTTCGTTTGGTGTTAGGCATTTTGTTTCTTAACAATAGTCAAGTGGTTTGGTTATCAATTTTTTTCTTGTTGTATACTGTATTGATGCAGGAAGTGAACGGGAAGGAGGTTCAAATATCGCTTACGGGATTCATGGAGAAAAACACTGGGAAGTTTATGAAAGAGCTTTGGACACTTCTTCTTAGTGCGCAGAAGAATGAAAGTGGTGTTCCTCAACAGTTTTTGGATGCCAAAGAAGAAGAAACGCGGAAGAAGCAGGTTTTAAATGCTTTTCAAGTCATGATGGTATGACATTCAATATCAGAATTGATCTTTACTTACTTTGTTAACATGGATTATTGCAGGCAGAGGTCGATAGGATAGCAAATGAAATCCAGAAGAAGAAGGAGATAGAGAAGGAGATGAGAGAACTTGAGAGGGAAAAATTGAAGAAGATGGTAATGCTAACTCATTCACGCTGGAGTTAGATTCCCTAGAATTGGGTTTTTGTTTTTAACTTTAGTTTGTGTTTTCATGGTACTCAGCTAGCTTCTGCAATTATTTGGGTTCATGTCCTTTACCTCAAACTACTGTAGGACATTGAGGTTGAAAAGAAAGCCAATAATGCTATGGAGCCAGCCTCAAAGCACATGCTGCCTAAGGGTTCAAGTGGCCATGCTGAGGATGAGAAAGAAACTGAAATGAGGAATGGCGCAGGAGGAAGGAAAAGGTTAGGAGTTTTATTTTATCTTTTTAAATTTCTTCTGAAGGAGCAGGGTATGAATTATTTTTCAGGCCTATCATGGTAACATAGACTCTTCATTCTTCGGTCTTTACAAATTTATAGCAGAAAATATTGCATTAATTTGGACCTCAACCTAACCTATGTTGGTAAATTTCTGCACAAGCTTTTATCATGATGTGATTCAGGAGCATGTTAAATAAGTGCTCATTTTATATTCTGGAAGATCAGCTGCATAGTGCATTTCATTGGTACTTTATGGATGATTGATTCTCATTTCACTCCTCGCTTTTGTTTTAGTAGTGACTGTATAGGGTGTACTATGTTGTTCATAACTTGTCTAAGGTGAAAAAAGCAGTTCAAATTAGCAGCCTCTTAAGAATTCTGCTTAGTGTAAATTGCTGTTGGATGCTTCATGGAGCACAAGCACCTATTCTCATCTTCCTTGATTGGATTTGGAACCTATCCCAAGACATGCACACAAGGTTCATTAATGCTTATATCATAGCATAAATCTTGGTGGTTTCTACAGAACCGTGCTTCAAGATGATGTCAAATGCCACTTGCAAGTTCAATTTTGTGTCTTGCTGGTGACAGAGATATTGCATTATGAATTTGAATTGGTGGGCATCCATCAAAGGGGACCCCAACACTCAACTTAACTGGTTGATACACTGCAACTGTTCTATACCTGTGGTAACTATTCTTTCTTGTTTATATACAAGGAAGACCACATATCTCCCTATTTTCTCACCCTGGACCCACCCTTTAAGGTTTAGTTACATTGCACATGGGCACAAGAACAACTGTCTAGATTTGCATAGACAAAGCAATCCAACATTGATTCAAGCTGTATATTTTCTACCCAAAACAATTATATGTTTGTAAAAATACTCTCCAATGATGATGAAATAGCCAAAAATTATACTTAACTAGTTGGAAGAAACTAAAATCGAGCTCTAACATTTGTTTTATCTATTAGGAATTATTCCAAAAAGGGTGCTTTTTTTTTTTCTTAGCTTTGCTTTTGGATGAGATGCAGTTTGCATGTGTATCCATGTGTTTTTTAGGCAAGATTGGAGTTGTGAAATACTAATGATAAATCTCTTACAGGGTTTCTAGGTCTCCTCATTCAACTGATCGTTCATTTTCATCTCCTCGGTAATTTTCTTTGCCATCTTAATATTTCATCACACTTCCTGGTTCGCATCTAGAGGATGAGCTAGCTTACCAATAACTTGGGCTGTCTTGTGCAAAGGCTCACCTTCTAGGACTAATAGATCAATTTTAAATTCAAGAAGTCATTCAGGGTATGGCTTTTTATGCAACAACATTAATATTATAGTCACATCATTTAATTACTTGGATTTGGAGTTTCGCTTCCTTTTCTTTTCCTTTTCTGGTCATTTTATTTAGGTGCCAATGAACATGCCATATGCAAACATTTCTAAATATAATAGTAAAATGGAGTGCATGATTTACTTGTATCTTCTGTCAATTTTTTGTTATTCCTTTTCATTTTTTTAATCACAACACCTAACTTTATGTATGCATACCTCAATTGCAGGCATATGTCAAGAAGTGTGTCTAGATCTCCTGAAGCACGAAGGCAGCGCTCTGTATCTTCTGATAGAATGCGCTCACTAAGAAGGCGCTCAATCACTCCTCGTCGAAGGCGTTCACCCATAGATTCACCCTCCCCACCTCGGAGGAAATCATCATACTCCAGGCATGTATCTAGATCTCCTTTAAGACGTAGGTCACCATCCCCTATACGTCGTAGATTGCGCTCTCCCTTTCGACGTAGGTCACCTTCACCCTTGCATGATAGATTGCCTTCACCAGTTCGACGTCGCAGATCCCCTTCACCTGTTAGGCGCCGCAGATCCCCTTCACCTATCAGGCGCCGCAGATCCCCTTCACCTATCAGGCGCCGCAGATCCCCGTCACCTATCAGGCGCCGCAGATCCCCATTTCCTGTGCGCCGCAGATCCCCATTGCCTTTAAGGCGTAGATCACCTTCACCTGTGTCGCGTAGATCACCTTCACCTGTGTCCCGTAGATCACCTTCACCTCTTCGTCGTAGATCACCCCTTTCCATGCAACGCAGATCACCATCTCCTGTACGTCGGGGGTATCCAAGGTCTCCTTCTACTCCTCGTCGCGGGTCTCCTTCTCCTATGCAACATAGGTCATCTATTATTTCACGCAAGAGATCTCCATCTCCTCGTCGCCGGTCTCCTTCACCTTACACTTCAAGCTCTCCCTCTCCTGTCCAGCATAGGTCCCCTTCTCCTGTGAAATCTCCAAAGGAACACAGATCACCTGTGCAGTCTCCTGGAGAAAGAGTTAGGTATGTTCATTTCCTTGGTGAGAAGCTCCTCTTAACTTAATTAGTTTACATTGAAACCAGATCTGTAATAGTGACAATATATATTGCAGATCACAACGAAAATTGTTGCCTATTCCACGCCGGTCCTCAAATTCTTTGAGGTCACCACAAAGAGACCAGAAGGATCAGAAAGATTTATGTAATAGGTTGCGAGCTATATCTCCTTCACCAGAGAGGTCCCCACTACAGCCAGAGTCTCCACCAGTTGCAAGAAAGAGTGCCAGCAAAGATGGAAGGTGATTTTATTTTCATTAAAAAATGTAGCATGAAGTTATCTTCAGAATTCTGACCACTTGTGCAGATGTTTTATACACATGTTTACAATTTTTGGTTGCTAATGAAGGTCCCCTAGTCCATATGAGAGTCCTGCCAGGCAAAGAAAAGAGCAAATTACACGTGATGGTAGCTCAAGTCCTCAGAAACATAGAGGGAGGAAACCTCTTAAGGATAGTCCAGAAACTAGCAAAGACCATGAAGAAACTGGTCATACTCGGTTAGATTTTGAGCAAGACATTCTTTGTTCATTCGTGTATCTTTTTTGTGATAGTATTTTGAACTTTTTGGTTGGTTTATTACTTTAATTGATTGATTACTCTGTTTTTAGGGAGGGTGGGGACTATTATTCTAGGTCATCATGGAAACATCCTATACATCCTTCTAACATTAATAAGCAGAAAGATTCTCCTGTGAAGGTTCACAACAAGGATAAGCAATCTTCTGAAAGATTAGCCAGTCGTCGGACTACTGATTCCATAAACTATCCAGATAATATGGATTCGAGGAAGAAAGACCAGGATATAAAGATGTATAAGTTTCTTGCTCTACATTTTTTGTTCTTCTACCCCCACCCCAAATGTGTGCATGCATTAACGAACTAGTAGTACTGATGTCTATCACATTCCTTACAGTTCTTCTGGGAGGGGCGCTGATCATGATCTTGATGCAAAAAAATCTCTAACTTTGTACAAAGACGAGAAAGACCGTTCATGCTTAAACAGTTCTAAGGATAGTGATAAACATCCCAAATCAGAAACCGCACCAGTGACAGCTGAAAAAGTCCATCATAGTAATGGCAGTGGTGCATTGGATTCTGGTTCTAAGGAAAGTGATAAGCATAGAGCAGAAAAGAGGGAAAAGTCAAAGCATAAAAGGTCACATCGGCTTGAAGTGGCTTCGGATGATGATGGCAGCTATGGTTCTGAAATTGAAGAGAGGAAAGAGGCTAAAAGGAGGAGGAAGGAAGAAAAGAAATTGCGAAAGGAGGAGAGGCATCGACGACGCGAGGAGCGACGCCGTAGGAGGGAGGAACGGCGTGCAGAGAAGCTAAAATTGAAGGATTGTGGTGATGCTAGTACTTCCGATGATGAACATGTTGGCAGGAGGGAGTCCCGTCCAAGTGATGATGAGGAGATAGAGTCTGATCAGAAAAAACTTGAGATTGAGTTAAGGAAGAAGGCTCTTGAATCACTTAAAGCAAAGAAGGGCATCAACCGCTAAATTTGTTACAGCATTGAATATTAAGCTTTATACTTTAATCATGTTAAGCTTTTCTTTATATTTGCTAGGAGCTTTTGCTATGGATGGGGTTTTTTTTTGTTTGTTTTTTTTGTGTAACCTTTTAATGTAGTCTCTGTTTCCTGCTGGCAGCTGAAATGGATAGATGAGGATTTTCTGAGCTATTCACTTGAGTGCACCTTTATGCAGACCTTGCTGCTAGTTTTTCTGGTAATAAATGTTGTCCCTTGGCTGGGAATCAGTTTTTTTAGTGACATGGATGTTGACGGAACATATATGTGAATGCATCATTGCCTTAACAACTTGATTTTCATATTGTTTTCTCTTTAATTTATTAGATTTAATTACAAAAATACTTTTTCTTAGCTTCTGTGGGACAATGCAATTTCTAGTGTTGCTCCCTACATTTGTAAGATCAGGCGTGCAAGATTAAGTGACTATTTCTTAGGATGAAAAGTGAACCTACAGGTTATTTCAGTTTAATTAATATGAAGTTGATACTAAATTGGCTTTCTGGTCAATTGTTAGATGAAATTATTGTCAGCTAGATGACTTGCTTGAGCAGACCATGTGCAGATCCACATTTGAGCAAGATTCAGGTGAACTGTTTTCATTCTATATTACCTGTCTTACGATAACTCTGTGCCTATTGTTGAAGTTTCTCTTGTTTTTGTTGGCTGCATTCTCACTGTGTTTTGGTCTGACCTGTGTGGATGACAGCTTGAGCATTGTTCCTGGGACTTTGTTTTCTAAAATTCTCCAGGTGCTGTAGTCTTGGGCTCGTCTTGTCCAGATCTGATATTTGCTTGATGTATATAGCAAAAAAATGGCCATGTATATATATGCAATAGTTAACTCTATATGAACTATTATTTGCATTTTGAAGGTGTTGATCTCTCATTCATGAATTAGCTTAATTGGTTTTGGGTTGTCCGTATTTATCCATTATTAATTATTTTATTTGACTTAGTGAAGGGAAACTGGCTACTATTTTATTTGTGGCAGTGATATATTCTGTAAAATTGTGTTGTTTTCTATGCCTATATTTTGCTTTTACCTTTTCACTTCTCTAGATAAAAGATTTTATGGCATTAGTACAACTTGGGAGGGCTTGCGTCTTTGTGAGCGGTTAGCTGTTTTGGACCTGACTTTCATTGGCATTGTCTTGGGATTTCCTACCTTTGCCAACCATTGTGCTGAGGTGTTCATTATAGTTTCTGCAATCACTCACGATGCATGCATGCTATACGCTTGTACTGGGATCTAGAAGATATAATATTTCATTTGTCTAGCATTCTTTTGTTGACTTAATGATGAGCATTTAGGGTTACTTCAAGCAGTATGTATTGCTTGCTGTGTTATGCTGGCTTTAGAGCCACATTTATTTTGAAGCCTTTTTCCGACTTGATGCTTGGTCATTGATTACCAAATTGTGGGAGAACCCTGTGAAAGTTAGGTTAAGAACACAAAATGATTGATGTGCCTGATTTTCTCATTTTCGTCTCTTAAGTTGGGTTACTTGTGTTCTGTTGATTCAAATCAGGACCTTTTTGTAGCTACTTTCAGTTGATTGGAAATTTTCGCAAGTACTTGGATTATGTGGAGATTCATTTCTTCATTTGATTGTTATTTAAGGCAGCTTTATAGTGATCTTTTTTTGTAAACTGTTTTTGCTGGAGTTACCTTTGCCAGGGATTTGTTTACCATTGGTTACATAAATTACCAAATAGATAAATAAAACTGGAGTATTTGGTCACCACCTGTTTTTTTCTAGAGTTATGTTTGCTAGGAATTTGTCTACCAGTGGAGCAAAGATTACTAAATAGATAAATAAAATTGGAGTATTTGGTCACTACTTTGGTACCTTTTCCGTCCCTTTATTAGTGGCCTTTTGTTTTTTGGAGTAAACTCAGTAGTTCATTTATTAGTGTTGATTTTAGTATGATGTTTATTTTTATGTTTTAAATGTGTTTGTGTAAAAATTTGAAATTTTTTTGAAATTAATATTTTTTTAATATTTTTAAATTATTTTGGTTTGTCATTGTAAAAATATATATTTTTTTAAATTGCAATCATATTTATTTATTAAACATGTTAAATTTATAAATTGATTTATTGTTTTAATAATAGGCTTAGAAGTGTATTCATGAGTTTCAAGTCATACAGGGTTGGAAAAAAAATTAATTAAACTATTAAAAAATTGAACTGCAAGAAAAAAAAATTGTTAAAATTTAAAAAAAACTGTTTGGTTTGGTTTGATTTTAATTTAATAAGTTTAAAATTAAATGAATTTAAAATTAAAAAAATTGAATTGAATCAAATCTAAATCTAAATTATTAATGGTATTTTGTTTTTTAAAGTAAACTTTAATAGTTGAGTAGTTTATTTATTAGTGTTGATTTTAGTATGGTGTTAAATTTTTACTCTTAAGCTGAGTAAACTTTGTGTTTTGTATTTTTATTTTTATGTTTTAAATATGTTTTTGTAAAAATTTGATTTGTTTTTTGAAATTAATATTTTTTTGGTATTTTTAGATTATTTTGATATGCTAATGTAATAATATTTTTTAAAAAATAAAAAAATTATTTTAATATATTTTCAAATGATTTTTTTAAATAATTGTAATTATATTTTTAAATATAATTAAACTTATAAATTGGCTCATTGTTTTAATAATGGGCTTAAAAGTGTATTCATAAGTTTCAAATCATTCTAAGGGTGGGCAAAAAAAAAATAAAAAAATTTGATTAAACTATATATATAAAAAAAAGAACCATGAAAAAAGACTAAGACTAAGACCGATTACAATTTTAAAAAATTTAATTTTAATTTTATAAATTTAAAATTAAAAAAATTAAATTGAATTGAACCCAAACTATTAGTGGCCTTTTGTTTTTTAAAGTAAACTTTAGTAGTTCATTTATTTGTGTTGATTTTAGTATGATGTTTATTTTTTACTCTAGTAAATTTTGTGTGTTATGCATGTTTATTTTTATGTTTCAAATGTGTTTTTGTGAAAATTTAACTTTTTTTAAATTAATATTTTTTAGTATTTTTAGATTATTTTAGCGTGTTGATGGTCAAAATATTTTCAAAAACAATCGGAAACATAGTTGAACTTATAAATTGGTTCATTGTTTTAATAATGGGCTTAGAAGTGTATTCAAGAGTTCAAATTATATTACGGGTGTGCAAAAAAACTAAAAAATTGATTAAACTGTAAAAACAATAATGAAAAAATTGAAAAGTGGAAAAAAATATGATTAAACTGATTAAAATTTCTAAAAAAATCTCTCAATTCGATTTGGTTTTGATTTTATAAGTCTGAAATTGAAAAAATTAAATCGAATTGAACTCAAACTGAAAAAAACAAAAAAAAACTGAGTCAAAATAAAAAAAATTAGTTAAACTAAAAAAACCAAACCAAACTGGAAAAAGCTAAATCAAAACCAGGTCAAACTAGTTTGAACGGGTTTTTATCCTTAAAAATCAAATTGAACCAAAACCGGTTGATTTGAATTGATTTTGATTCGTTTTTTTTTTAATTTGGTTCAGTTGTTTTTTTTAATAAAAACTAAATTGAAAATAATCAACCCTAAATCATATATTAAGAAGCTTAATATTTTATAATAATATTGGATTTGGCCAAGGAGTGCCCTTAGAAACATTTAATACTACAAGTGTAGTGATAGTTCAAAAATTTTACAATGTTTAGATTCAAAGTTCAATATTTATTTATTTACTTAACCTAAGTTTTCAAAACATAACATAACTTCAATGAAAAAACTTTTCTCTCTCTTATTTTCCAATACATATTTCAAGTTCACAAAGCGTGGTTAATGGTGCAATTATTGTCTTGTCAAAACATTGTTTTCATCGCTACAAGAATGTTGGGAAAACTATGAATAAATAATTGGACATCATTCTACCCGAATCAATTAACAATTCACAAGTTTCAATTTTTTTTCTCTTTATGCAATAAAAATCAGGATCAAACAATCAACAAATATAAAGCATCATTACACAAATCAACATCAAGATTTTTACAGGGAAAACCCGGTATGGAAAAAACCACGGGACTGTAGTCCACCTAAAAACTTTCACTATCAACAAATAATAGGTTTATAATTGTTCTTTTTTAGATTCAAATACAATATATGTATTATTAAGAACAACTTATTTTTTGGAATACAACAAGATTAAAGAAGAAGTATTTGACAAAAAAAAAGCTCACAATACTGATAGCCCTATTTTTCTTTTTATCAAAACAACCAGTTTTTACACTACCAATTTTCGATTCAACCGTTCAGAATGAAAAGTGACGTGTTTAGAAACTACTGCAAAATCTCAGCTCGATCTAACAGTAAACAAGCTTGAAATCAAGGAAAGAAAACCAACTACTCTGCTGCCTATTTTTCCTTTCTTTCTCCCTTTTCTCTTACTCTCTTTTGTTTAATAATGCTATTACCATCAACAGTAGCAAACACATTTAAATCAAATAGGCAGCTAGCTATTTTTTAATCTTAATGTGCTTTGATAAAAAATAAAAAGTAGGATATTTACTGAGATGGATTGCACTTTAACTATCACAGTGCAACACAAAGTTCTTTTGAACTATGCTAAGTTCATGTAAGAACTTCTTCATCCATAACAACTCTTTGCCCCCTTCAGTAAGTGCAATACATCCAGCCTCTGTGGTGGATAATCAATATATTTTTGATACTTTGATTGCCATTAGATTACTTCCCTTGCAAACTTCATCAAGTATCTTGATGTGGACTTTCTAGAATCAACATCACTAGCTATATCTACATCCGTGTATTCATCCAACATAAGTTTATTATTACCAAAACATAAATTGAAACTAGAAGTACTTTGAGATACCTGAGTATCTATTTCATGGTTGACCACTACTCTTTACTAGAATTGGAGAGGAATCGACTAACCACACTAACTGCATGAGCTATTCCGGCCTTGTGCAAACCATGTCATGCATCAAGCTACCAACCATGGATGCATAAGGAATCTGTTTCATCTAATTTTTTTTTCATCACTTGAAGGACATTACTTAGAACTTAGTTTAAAGTGGCCTGCATGTGGAGAATAAATAGGTTTAGAGTTGTTCATGTTGAATCTCTCAAGTAACTTTTAAACATATCTCTCTTGAGATACCAAAGTTTCTCCTTTTTCCTGTGATGTGTGATCTTCATGCCAAGAATCTGTTTTGCCAATTCTAAGTCTTTCATTGCAAAAGACTTGCTTAACTATTCCTTTAAAATCTGAATCTTCTTAGGATCATGACCAACAATCAATATATCATTTACATACAATAAGAGAATAATAAAATTTTCATATAGAGACCTTTTTATAAATACACAATGATTAGAAAAGGTTCTGTTATAACTATAATCCATCATGAAAGAATCAACTTCTTGTACCATTATCTTAGAGTTTACTTTAACCTATATGGGTTCTTTTTTAACTTGCAAACTAACTGCTTTTTGTATTTTGCTTCTTGTAAATCTCATTATCTAAATCACTAAGGAGAAAGATATTTTTCACATCAAGTTGTTCAACTTCAAGATTTAAACTAGTAGCTAAGCCAAACACAACTCAAACTGAAGACATCTTGACTAGTGGTGAAAAAATTTCTTCAAAATCAATACCCTTCTTCTTACTGAAACCTTTCATAACCAATTTTGCCTTGTAACTTCGTTGTGAGCAATGCTCATCAATTTTCAACCTGAACACCCATTTATTCTTGAGTGTTTTCTTACCTTTAAGAAGCTTCACTAATTTAAAAGTATGATTTTCATGCAAGGATTTCATCTTTTCTTGCATTGCTTCTAACCACTCACTTTTCTTCTTATGTGACATAGCTTCATCAAAACATTTTGACTCTCTCCTCCATCAATAACCAATACATACTCATGAGAAGAATATTTGCTAAAAGGTTAGTGAGGTCTGGTTGACCTCCTCAATTATGGCTCATTTGAAGTTTCTTACATATCTTGTTCATAAATAACATTAATATCATCATTAATTGTTTCAAGATCACTAATTAATGGTTTAATAAGAAAACCACCATTATCATCATTTTGCAAATCTCTACTATATTTAGTAGGCATCAAAGGTAATTGTGGAGTAGGTCTTTGATTTGAATTGGATGGAATAAAAGTAGTAGACTTTGTTTTCTTCTTCTGTTCAAAGTCTTCAATGGTTTGATCTTAAAAAAAGATAACATCTTTGCTTCTTATAATTTTCTTCTCCTTTGGATCCCACAACCTATAGCTAAACTCATTATGTTCAGAGCCTAAGAAAATACACTGTTTTGTCTTGCTGTCAAGTTTACACTACTTTGTCTTATTGTCAAGCTTGACCTTTTATCCCTAGGAACATGTACCAATACTCTACATTTAAACACTCTCAAGTGTGTATAAGAGAGATCATTTCCTTTCTAAATTTTATTTGAAACATCAAAATCAAGAGGAGCTAATGGAGAAAGGTTAATCATAGCAACTGCAGTCTTCATTGCCTTACCCCAAAAGGACTCAGACAACTTTATATGAGAGAGCATACATTTAATTTTTTCAACAATGGTTATGTTCATTCTCTCAGCCACTCTATTCTCTTATGGAGTTTTAGGAACTATCTTCTCCAACTTGATACCGTATTCTGTACAGTACTTCTTAAAAAGACCTTTGTATTCATCATCATTGTGAGCTCGAATACATTTTAGCTTTCTACCAATTTCTCTTTCAACTTTGTTGTGAAAATCCTTAAAGATATCAAGCACGTAATCTTTGGATTTCAAATAAGTGGCCTAAGTTTTGCTGGAGTGATCATCAATGAAACTAACAAAGTACAATGCATCCTTAAGAGACTTATCAATCATAGAGCAAATATCAGTGTAAACTAAATCAATAATATATGATTTTTTATATGAAAGTGATCTTTGAAATGTAACTATGTGATATTTACTAACTAAACAATGAGTACATGTATTCAAGTTTATACCTTTTAATAGAAGGTAATTCTTTTTAGCAAGGATGTCAAGGCCTTTCTCACTTAAGTGTCTAAGTTGTTTATGCCATAAATCAGTATAACAATCTTCAATTACATTCACCTTTCCTTTGATCACTTTGGCTTATGACATGTAGAGACTCATCTTCTTTCTTTTAATAATAATTAAGGAATTTCTAGAGAGTTTATATTTACCATCTTCAAAGTAATTTTGATAGCCTTCTTCATCAAGAGTACCTGTAGAGATTAAGTGTAGGCGCATATTAGGTACATGCCTACCATTTTCCAGTAGCAACTTGCACCTAGTATTGGTTTCGATCTCTAATGCTCACAACACTAGCATCCCTTGATTTTTCATCCTAACTTAACCAAAGTCACTAGTAATGTATGATGTGTAAACATCACGTTAGGGTGTAACATGGTAAAAAGCTAATGAATCTACAACCCAGGTGATATCCTAATATGCAAGATTAACATAACCATTATCACAAACAATGGCAATATCACCATCAAATATAACTATAGCTATACCATTCTATTCATTCTTGTCTTCATCTTTACCCTTTTTATCTCTTTTATACTTTCTACAATCTTTTTGAATATACTCAGACTTGTCACAATAATAACATTTAATTCTCTTTCTTGATTAAGATCTTCCTATTGGCTTCTATTTTTCTTTTCTATTGTTGGATTCTCTATTTTGCTTGTCGTGAGAGAACTTATTTTGACTTCTCCTTTGACTTTCTGTAACAAGTGCATGAGACTCGGAAATGCTTGTCTCTTTCCTCCTTTTCTCTTTATTAAAGATACAAGCATTCACTATTTTCAAAGTGATCTTTTTATTCAGAGTAGAATTGCTAAGTGACACCATCAAAATTTCTCAACTATCCGGCAATGAACTTAATAAGATTAATGCTTGCATCTTATCAGTTAACTCAAGATTAAAGTGATCTTTTTATTCAGAGTAGAATTGTTAAGTGACACCATCAAAATTTCTCAACTATCCGACAATGAACTTAATAAGATTAATGCTTGCATCTTATCAGTTAACTCAAGATTGATCAATGACAGCTTATTCAAGAACCCTTGAAATTCACTTATATGCATTGAAGCATCTTCACCCTCTTTATACTTCAAATTCATAAGGTCTCTAATTACAAAAACCTTGTTTTATGCACTCTTTTTGGCAAAGATTTCTTCCAAACTATACAATAGTCATGTTTTTGAGAAATATGATTAATGGACTTAGAAGATACCTATTTTCTAACATAAGCAATCGCTTTTCTATTAAGCCCATTCCATTTTACCTCATCCATCTCTTTAGGCTTTATTCTTTTACACTCAAGTGGTAAAGCCAAATCATCGCAATATAAGTGATTTTTCATTATTGTTTTTTATAAAAAATAATTGGAGGAAGTGAGCTTTATCATGCCTGAATCTTTTTTTTTCATTTTAACTGTATAAAAAAGTTAATCTACATAACCAGTGCTCGTGCTCTGATACCACTTTGTTGGAAAAATTAGGAACAAATAACCGAACATCAATCTACCTGAATCAATTCACAATTCATAAGTTCCAATTCTTTTCCCTCTTTGTGCAATCAAAATCAGAATCAAACAATCAAAAAATTTAAAGCCACAATCACACAAATCAACACCAAGATTTTTACGTGGAAAACCTGATGCGGAAAAAACTACGGAATCGTATTACACCTAAAAAATTTCACTATCAATAAATAATGGGTTCACAACTGTTCTTTTTTAGATTCAACTAAGGGTTAAATACACATATTATCAAAAACAACTTATTCTTGGAATACAATAAGATTAAAGAAAAAGTAATTGAGAAAAAAAACTCATAATACTGACAGCTCTTTTTTTTTTATCAAAACAACTAGCTTCCACACTATCAAGTTTCGATCTAACTATTTAGAATGAAAAATAACGTGTTTAGAAGCTGTTGTCAAAATCTTAACTTGATTCAACGGTGAACAAGTTGAAAATCAACCAAAAAAAAAAACTACTTTCCCGTCTCCTTTTCCTTTCTTTCTCTATTTTCTCTTGCTCTCTTAATAGTAGCAGACACATTTAAATCAAATGAGTAGCTAACTGTCTCTTTTGTTAATTAATATGATGGTTCACTATCATATGGTGTATGCTTTTTGCAATTTTAACTTGGCGATCAGAAAGGGTTCGGAGAGGTGCCTTGCCCTGTGCAATGTTTGTGCATGTGGTGCTTACATTTTATGTGCCAAGGGGGAAAATGATGGGACTATTGCCAGAGGTCGATAATTGCATCATATCTGGATGGCAATCATGCATCATCATGCTGTAAGGGGTCTGAGCTCTCCTATTAGTGATTCTCTCGGCTTGCGTGGGCCAAGCAGATTTATTAAGGATTGAAGCTCTGCCTCTTGCAAGATACATGGAAAATATGTCATTTTCTAGTAGCTCAACATGACAAAATGGCGAATTTAAACTCCTGGTGCCAAATATTTTCAAACAGATAACAAGGAACTACGTGGCTCAAGTTCATTTGCTGCCAGTCCTTTGCCTCCCCATCCCGATATTATCCAAACTAAAAACACTAGGATGGCCGCAGGACACAAGCTGTAAGGGCTTGATGGATATAGTGTGACGCACAGAAAACATCAGAACAACATAGACTCGCAGGAGGGAGGCATTTCGGGAACTTCTCTTTTCCCTTCTATGGCTCCAGCTCTCACCTCCAACTCATTTCTCCTGAACACCACACCCCATTCAAGACTCTCCCTCTTGAACCCAAGACTCAGAGTCTTTGCCAAAAAAGCTGGACCCTTCTCCACATTTCAGTTCGGCAAACCAAAAGATGATGGTTCATCATCAGAAGGAAGTCAAACAGATGGTTCAGGCAATTCAAGTCCCTTTAATTTCAACTTTGGCAAGGTACCTGACATGAAGTCTTTGGTGCCTGTTGTGAGCAAGCCTTCTTCCGGGTTGTCATTTGGGAACTTCAGAAAGAAGGACCCTGGTACTGTTTTTGTTGCTGGTGCTACTGGGCAGGCTGGCATTCGTATTGCACAGACGCTACTGCGTGAGGGTTTTAGTGTAAGAGCTGGGGTTCCTCAGCTTGGAGATGCTCAGGAGTTGGCTCGTCTTGCCGCCCAGTACAAGGTTAGCTACTTCACACAACTGGAATATCTTGGTTCAATCTGAGTATGATATTTATGGAACACTAGAGGTAATTTGTCTATTCCAATCCTAAATGGTGCATATGTGGATCATGTTCATAACTATATCCAAAAAGAACTATATTCTGCTTAAGGTGGTCAAATAATCATCAAATACATTGCTGGACTCATTAACCAATGGAAGGGAAACCATGTTAAATGAATAGAAAAAACTACTCCGTTTGTACCCATATTTGATTTAAGGTTTCCAACTTGCCTAATCCAACTTTATGAATTGAGTGAATGCTCTCTAACGTTTGATTCTGGACTCCACGTTTTGGACTCAAATCTTCAGAAACAGATTTTAGTCGGAATTGTTCCTTGAAGAATAGAGGAGCAACGTTCTAATGAACTGATCTATATTGTTGTTGAGAAAGTTTATATATAGAGAGTTCTTATATCCTGGTGCAACCTCTGTTATCAACTCTGTAGTTAAAATGAGTATGGATTGTGTTGGATTGGAAGTCAGGTTCGCAGAGGCAACGTCTTTACTATGATACACTGAGCTGGTATATATGCTTTTATGTTTATATGTATTCCTATTCCTGCAACAGATCATATCAAATGAGGAATCAAAGCGCCTCAATGCTGTTGAATCCACCTTCCAAGATACAGAATCAATTGCCAAAGCAATTGGCAATGCAAGCAAAGCAGTGGTTACAATTGGTCCTACAGAGAATGGCCCCACCTCTGAGGTCTCCACATTGGACGCCTTGCAAGTAATCGAAGCTGCTCAGCTAGCAGGAGTCGGCCATGTTGCCATAATCTATGATGGGAACCCAGCCAGTTCATCAACTTACAATGTGCTAGATGGATTCAAAACATTCTTTAACAACATGTTCTCGCAATCTCAGCTCTCTGTACCTGAGTTCTTGCAGAAAGTGATTGAAACAGATATTAGCTATACTTTTATAAAGACAAGTTTGACAGAAGACTTTTCACCAGAGAGTTCTTATAATGTTGTTGTGTCAGCTGAAGGAAGCACCGGTACAGACGACTTCAAAGTAATGTAATGTATGCAATTAATTTTCTGTTTCATTGTAGTATTTATTTTTCGTATTGCTCTTTCCTTTATGTTACTAAGGCTTTATTTTTTGGATTTCACATTGTTAGGTAGCAAAGTCCCAGATAGCATCTGTGGTTGCAAATGTTTTCTCAAATACATCGGTGGCAGAAAATAAGGTAAATGTCTGAGAAGATTGGAATTTGATTATTATAGAATCAAGGGCATGGTCTTTACTTCTAATGTTTTTTAAGGAAAACATTTCAATGACTCCTCTTTGATGACCTCAGTTCCTTCACACAAGACACCATGTCTTGACTAATTCTTTCATGGTAAAGTGATAAATAGGCTTGAAGCAGAACTTTCCATCTCTCATTTTATGGAATGCTACCGTACCCTTACTGATTACCGAATAACTTGCAAATTGCTGTTGCTGTACGTATTCGGTATCAGGTTGTGGAAGTTTTCACTAATCCATCGGCACCATCAAAACCTGTGGATGAGCTTTTCAGGTAATTGGGTTTTGAATTCTTATTTCAACTTGGTCAGTTTTTTTTTGTGAAAATAAAACTGGCTAATTTGTACAAGTGATAATTGCATCCAGTACCATTCCTGAAGATGGAAGAAGAAAAGTCTATGCAGAAGCTCTTGCAAAGGAAAAGGTAGAGGAAGAGACAAGGATAGCTGCTGAGAAAGCATTCGAGGCAGCTGAGGCAACCAAAAAGCTGGAAGAGGAAGTGAAAAAGCTTTCAGAGCAAGGAGCTAAAGCTGCTAGTCTAGCTGAAGAAGCCAAGGGGAAGGCCGCGGCTGCAGGGGCGTCAGTGGAAAACTTCTTGAGTAAAGCAACAGAAGTTGGTTCAGGGTTCTCTTGGGAAAAACTTGGCTCCCAGATATCAACTGCGGTTCAAACGACTAGTGAAAAAACAAAAGTGCAGCTCGCAACTGTCAGGGGACAAGCCAAGGCTCGTTCTTTGCCGGTCCAGAAAGCGGTAGTTAAACAGCCTTCACCTGAACCTCGTGCTCTGAAACCAAAGGAGGAGCCAAAGCCGAAGGCTAAAGAGACAGAGTCAAAGGCAGAGGTGCGGAAGGTGTTTGGAGGCCTTTTTCAGCAAGAAACCATTTACATCGATGATGACTGAGGCAATTAATTAAGTTGTAACCATCTTATCTTTCAGGCTAGTTTGATGTAGATGTGGTTTAAAGCTTGTAATGCTGTTTAACGTGAGTCTAAGCCTGTCATGTACACCATTTTAAAGCTTTCAGATCCTTTTCCATATGGCTAAAAACATGTCTTCAATTTGGAAAAGGCTCCAATCCAAATATTTCCGATTCTCTCATTAGTTCTTCATGCTCTAGATCAATATGAACATGAAAGTAGATGCAATGGATGCATGCAGTATACAAATTAGAGTCCATCAGACGTTGGAAAATTTGCCACAAGGTACAAGTTGTTAATGCCGAATGCTTGGCTTTTGATGGTGATGTAGAAAATGGTACAAAGACAATTATTTAATCTTGGACAACAAGAATTATACATCCAGTTTTCCCTTGCTATTTCTAACAATTGAAATAGTTCGCAGTCCTTGCCATTCTTCATGGCCAGTTTGAAGGAAGCTGGCACCTGGCAGCCTTCCATTCCATTTCCTCGCGTCCTCTAAAATGATGGAATTAGACTGATTATGCATTATACAATAATACTAGCATGGTCAAATCTGATTCAAGTGATAACACCAACTAAGATTAATGAGTTAGTTTTATTTTAATTAAATGATAAAAAAATATTAATTGAATTTTTATTTTAAAAAATATCAGAATATCTTGAAAAAAAATCAATGAAAGCATGAAATTTTAAAAAAATAAAATTGAACCGTGTTAACAAACACGGAATAACATTAGGGAAAAGAAATTAACCTCTCAAAAAGATTTGAAATGAAAAATAATAATTAAAAAAATAAGGGTAAAAATAAAAATAAAAATAAATTAGAGGGTAACTAAATTTTTTCCATTATAGGGTTTAATTGGAAACAAAAATAACTCAAGAAAAAAGAAAATTAAATAAAAGAAAGAGGAAAAATTGAAAAAAATAACATAACACAGACTTGAATTGATAGGTGAGATAAAAAACCAATAAAACTTTTATAAAAAGATAATAAAGACCAGATAAACAAAGAAATACATGAAAAATTAAAATTGAAAGGACTAAATTAAAAAGGAATAACACTTATCTTAAAGGACAATGGACAAAAAATATATAAGAAAAAAGAACAAAATTTTTCATTGAAAGAGTTAAATTAAAGAGAAAAATAACTAATATACTAAAAGATAATATTCCAAGATTATTTTGATTATTATTATTATCGTTATCATAATTATTACTATCATCACCATAATTATTGTAACCACTATTAATATTATTATTATTACTACTCCTATTACTACTACTATTATTATTGAAAAAAATCATAAAATTGTTTTCAAAATTAAAATTAAAAGAATAAAAACTTTAACAAAAAAGTAAATGAACAAAATCAAAAATCAAAATTAAAAGGACCTGGCTTTGTTCTAACACAAATGAAGTTTAGGAGCTGTTTAATACAAACCTAGAGCTTCAGAGATCAAAGTAATAATAATAAATAAAAAAAAACATAAAAGTTCTTAAATAATCACATAAGATTTTCAGGAAAACAACATTTCAAGCCAAGAAAGCCTAGAACAATGTCTATTTTGTCCACTATAACGGGGGCTTAGTTATAGTGAAATCTCATTTTGTTTTAGCTTCTTTATAATAACTTAGATAAGTGGATTCTAGTTATCATGTACAGTAAAAAAGAATTCCGAAAAGAGCAATGCAAAATATTAAGAAAAAATAATAAGATATGTTTTTCAAAAATATACGTGAACCACAAGATTAGTGGGATCCAATATCCTTGGATCCTACATTATAATCACGATCAAGTGATTCACGATCAGTTTGGTACTTCTTTTTTCCTTGTTATTTAGCATTTTTCCTTTGAGAATTATAGATTTTAAAGTATAGATGAACCCTTTAACTAGGGAAAAGTCTGTTTATATATAGTGGCTGAAATATGGAAGCTCGGAGTATTTGCTCAACCAGTCAGTCATGCATATAAGTATAAGCAAACATACCAGGCAAGCATGCATGAATACTAGAAACTTTGGAAACTGCTAGTACTTGCACCTCGCTACACCAAAATGTCTCATATTTTTACAGCCTTTATAATGTTATGCTTACCCCAATGAACTCTTTTTGGGTGAGATGGGATTTTTTTTCTTTTGTGATCAATAGATAAGAGATATATACAGAAACTATAGTCTTCGCGTATTTGACGTACGTTTTTTGCAAGACGTGGAAAATGCATGTTCTCCCTTCTATATATATTGGTGCCTTTTTTCAAAAAAGAAAAAAAGCAGTAAAAATGGTGCATATATATCTTGTTCGTGCACTCATTAAATGCTGATAAAAAAGAAAAGAACAGCTGACTAATTTAGGACTAAACCCGTCGAAGATTATATTCTCTTTTGAGTGTTCAGAGATTCAGAACATGTTATGAACATGTAAGCATATGTATATTTTCCTCTTGCGATCATATGGACTAGCCTCCTTCATGAGATGGATAGGAATATGGTTTGATAGCCTTCGACCACATCCTGATCATGTAACATGGAGCTAGCACAATATAGAAAGAGGGATCGATCTTGTGAATTTTTGCATGTTTTAGATATAAAGAAACTACGTACGTCTTGTCGATCTAGAGAAGAAGCGCCGGCCAGGATGTCCTTGCCGATGAACCTAAATCAATCAAGTTCCTCATTGTTGACGTTGTTGCTGATCATATGCATGCGCGCACTGGCCGGAGCGGAAAATTATTTTTTCCAGAAGCTTCCCGGAAATAGTGGCCGCCTAACTTGATTGATTATAGTGAGAACACAATCTAGCTAGGGTTATAATACTGGTCATTAATTCCATTTCAACCCTAATTTAAACCACACAATATAAGGCCTCGACTGGAAGTTTTATATGATATGATGATCAATTAATGAACTAATCACAAAAGGGAACTTTATTTTGTTTTTTACCTTGCAATTCAGTGATAATTAAGAACTAAATTATTTATGGACTATATAACATTTAATAATATAGAGCAGCTTCTAAATAAAACTTGAGAAACTGTCTTTCTTGTAATAAATTATATCCCACGATAAAACACAAACCGTAAACCATCAAATTCCATGTTCGAACAAGAAGATACAGTGCAAAGCATAGATACGTACCGTGTATTTTGCCTGAGTACCACCATATGTAACCCTAAAATTAAAAAATTTGAATAAAGACAGATATAATATATATAAGATATTCAATCTCAAAAGAACTTTTTGGTACCCGGTGATGATTCCTGCGGCTCAGGCCATAGTCTAAGCTCAAGGTCTATCTCTGAGCTTGGCGATAAATCACTCTTCTTGCTGATAACATGAACTTGACTGCTTGGGTTTTGATGATCTTCAGTACTGCATGAATTTTGGACAAAAAATCCTGGTTTCTGGATTTCTCCAACTTGGGTTTTGTCCCCTTTAGAGTCATCATGATCACTTACTGCAGCTTTATCAACAATATTAAAAGGCCACTTGATCGAGCTCTCATCTCTTCCGGATTCCATTAGGCTAGTAATAGCTGGAGAAAACGAGGGATTTATCTTTGGGATATCCAAAGATTGTTGAGCTTCCCTTGAGGAGTGCTTGAGCTTGGCTTTGTCTTTTCGATGAATATTCATGTGGCCTCCTAGTGCTTGTGCATTAGAGAAACCTCTCTTGCAAAACGTGCACCCATAGGACCTCGCTTGGCTTGTACCTTGTTCTTGTTCATGATCTAAGGTCACCTGATCAGGATTTTCCTGGCTGGGTTGATCATCAGTATCCATCATCGAGAAATAATCTTGCTGGGAGAGGGAGAGAATTGTCAACTGACTGGTTTTCAGTGTATATAGTCTCTGTATTGAGGAGGGGGATTACAAGGACCCTTCCTTCTAGTCTTCTAGATAAAAAATAAAATAAAATAAAAAATGATTTGAGAATTACCGTAAAGGACAAAAGTGATGTTCCAAAAATTGATGTATTGTTCTTATTTCTAAATGAGAAGGTGATTTTTTGTCAACCATAAAAGTTTTTAAATACTATTTTGAAAAGTACCTTTTCAATTAACATATGTGTTTTTTTTATATTAAAAAAAAACCCTTTTAACGTTTGCCTTGTATTTAACTTTTAATAAATATAAATTAATTTCATTTTTTAATATTCTTAATTTATTAAATAGAATATTATATATTTTCAATCAAAATATATGTTTTTGAACAACTTTGTTAGGATTTCTTCACCAAGTAATTAATTTCAATATTTGGCCTATTTTTGTGATGCGTTGTGAGTATTATATTGTGTTGTGCTCATGAGATCAAGCATCGAATTATATGATGTTATATATATGTGAATAAAAACGCTCAGCCCTTTGGTAATCTATAATTGTATTGTTTAAGCTAAAATTACTATTAAGCACATAAGTAACTTAAAGATTTTCATTAAAGAGTTAAAGAAATCACTTGAAGACATATAAATTACTTTTTTAATTAAAATCAAAAGTGAGAAGTATATAAGTAAAAAAAGAAAAAAGAAATAATCAATACATAATATAATTTTTTTAATCACTCTTTTTTCACTTGCATATTTTGATAGTGGAGTTTCGAGATCGTCCCTCGAGCATTACACGAGAAGTTTTACTTTCTCTATCAGTCTTTCTCTCGGAAACGTTAGGTTTTACCTTTTTTTATAATCAAGGTACTCTCGGGATGTCATCAAGGCGTCGATTGTGTCCTCTTCCGCGTACACTTTTCTTCTCAAACTTGAAGCAAATAAGTTTGTAGTTTTATGTGGTGACTCAATTCCATCTTAAAGTTTAATTGTTTTATGTAAACCACTGTTCTAACAATCCAAGTTTTTTATTAAAAAAAAGTAAAAAATTTAAATGGCTGATGAAAAATTTAAATCGATTCACAATCCAAATCAAACCATTAAAACTTGGTTGATTAATCTATTAATTTTTTAAAAAAAATTACAAAACAATGTTATTTTAAATTATTTATTAAAAAATAAATTGTAGGGTTAATTCTTCTGATATGGGTATTGTTTCGGGATCAACTAGCCTCTTTTACTTTATTGTTCAATTTCCCCTCCTCATTTGGCTCATAACGGCAACAGGAAATATGCGAAAACTTTAATTACTTCTCTAAGGTTTATTATAAGAATATCTCAAAATATCATTCATAAATATATACATTAAAAACAGAGTAAAAATTAATAAATCGATCTAAATTAATAATAATCAATATAAAAAAATGTGATGAACAGGAACGTACTAGTTTTTTTAGTTTGAGATTAATATAGAGCAACTTCAAATATGATTAATGAAAATATAGTGAGGTATTCTATAAAATATAAATTTGAAATTTACTTATATTTCTCCGTTATTGTTACGGATGGATTGGACGCAAAAGGACAGTACTGGGAGGGATTAGAACGTACAGTGAAAGTTTTGGGAGATCAATTGACACAAACCAAGTTTTTGAGATGAAATCGAGACACTCCATAAACCTGGAGAATGGATAATCAATTAAGATTTACCCTTCACACACACACACAAATCCATCGTTTCTCATAGATGAATTGGCTTTATCCAAGAAGAAAAGTTGTCATTCTCTTGATTATATGCACTAATTTATTCATCAATGACATGACTGAGAAATTATTTCCGGTGTCCATTTTAGAGAGCTTATATATATATATATGTTCAAGTCAATTTGTATATATTTTAATTACTTTTATGAGTTTTTAAATTAATAATTATATAAATTTTTAATAATTTTAAAATTTATAAAAGTTAAATTGATAATTTTTATAAAACAAACTTAAAAACTCATTAGATAAGCTCGAATATTTATCTTTGTGGGAGGTGGAGAGAGATCCCATTGAGATCAAATGATCTGGCCGTGGAAGTGCCCTTCACTTGGTTTTGCCGTCGTCAGTCAATCAAAGCCGGAACCTATGTACAGAGGGAAGACAACTCATGAGGTTTCTTCCAAGGCAAGCTCTTGTTGTCTGCCATTTATGGGCACCGATTGTGTGCCAAGTGGAAGGAGCTTAAGAGGCCTGTGGACGATTCCATTCTATGATAACGATAAGCTACCAAAAAAGAAATCATAAAAAGCAATATAATATTGATAATTTATTCGTAGAAGTGACTTACTGGCAAACTGCAATGTTGCCTTGCTATCTCCTTCAGAGCCTAATCATAAACTACATAATATTGATAGACATTGCTCGGGTTTCTATTCTGCATGTGCCCTGTTAATTAATATTGAATTGGAACATGGTTAAAGAGGAGATTTGAGATGCTACTCTCGGGGACGATGTAGTTTGCAGGTAACGCTATTGTTGTCTTTATTTTGTAGAGGATATTTAATATTATAGTTATGATTATTTTTTAATTAAAATATTATTATTATTATTATTTTAAATACAG
This sequence comes from Populus ilicifolia, assembly GCA_015708895.1. NCBI lineage: Eukaryota > Viridiplantae > Streptophyta > Magnoliopsida > Malpighiales > Salicaceae > Populus > Populus ilicifolia. The sequence continues at coordinate 417,819 of SRLM01000278.1, read as the reverse complement.
CCATTTTATCTAGAGTTGCTTAGCCAAGGCTTCATCGAAACTTTATCAATACCTGATAAAATAAACATGCAGTAACTTGTGATTTTTAGGATTGAAATTACATTTTTAAATTGCAGGGATTAAAATAATTAATTTTTTTTTGACAAATCATATTTCAGCGGGTATTAAACATGTGGGTAAACCTGCTTTGGGTTGGGTATGAGTTTAGAGGGTAATTTCTTAATAGATTTTGACTAAATCATATTAAATTAATTTTCTTTTTAAAAAAAGAGAAATCTAAGATGTAGATGTTGAAAGAATTTTAATTCAATATTTTAAACTGTTAAATGAGATTCTAGTATATATATGATTTATATTATTGTAACATATTCTCAAGTGAGTTTTTTGATCTTAAAACTTATATAAATTCACATTATCTTGTGCTTAATGTTTATCAAATAAAAATAAATAGTGAGATTTGAACTTAAGACTGCTTGGTCATTAATATTTTAATACTATATCAAATAAACATCTCAATCCAATAGTTTAAACTATTAGGTAAAGTCCAAGATATAATTTATATTATTTTCTAACAAACAATATGAAACAATCATCTCATATTTATATATAATCAATTAATTTAATTAAATTCAAAAACAAGATTCTTTTAAAAAAAAATCTAAACTGAACATTGGCACAAAAAAAAACTAAGATAAATCGATTTATTTTCAAAACGAGTTAAAAATCCCATAGAAAATGAGGAAAAACAAAAAATATAAAGAGAGAGGATGAAATCAAAAAATAAGTTTAAAACATAAAAAAAAACAAATAAGTTCAAATAAACTTTTTAAATTTAGGGTAATTTTCCAAACCTCATCTTGTTAAATTTTAAACCTAAACACATTTAAAAACACTAAACATTCACTGTCAAAATCTTCAAAAAGAATATTTTGTTGGTAGGGAAACAATAAGTCTGTCTACATGACTTTTACTCATAGAATTACAAACTTCATAAAAAAATATATTCTTAGTGATTCTTCTTGTAATTTCATTAATAAAATATTCATAAATGAATTTACATACAAGAAAAATTTACCTTTCAATTGGTATTTATCTCGATTAGATAGATGAGACCTGTGTTTGTATATAAATGTTAGATGTATAGTAACAAAATAAATTTATAACTTTAAATAAATATAAAGAAAAAGTAATAACTTTAATATTTTACATTATTAAAATTTGTTTGTATATATATAAAACAATTAGTATATCATTCATCATTTTAGTTTTATTGATTCTGAAAATAATTAAAAACTTATAAACGAAATTAAAAAATGTGTTTTCAGTTTTTTGAAGGAAGAAAAACTCTATTTAAATATGAATTTTTAGTTTTTTTCTGTATCAATTCCATTTTTTAAATAAAAATTAGATTTTTTTAATAGAATCTGCTATTTTTCCTTTCAAGTATTTTATTTATTTATTTAACCGATGTAGTGGCAATTGATTTAATACTCGATCGTCAGGATAATTTGAATAGAGCAAATCAATATATATGAAGCGCTAATTTTAACAACTGAAAAGTCCAATGGACTAATAAGAATTGATCCCGAGACGACTGCGAACGGGTGCCAAAGGCCCACGGATCTCTTTAGAGGATTGGGATGATTTGTGGTCTGGTGCGATTGTTAGTGGGTCGGTTTGTGATGTCTCTGGTGGAGCTCGAAGACTGGAGCTTATGGAGACTGTATCTTCAATTTTTGGTGGCAAGCTCAACATCCTAGTAAGCTCTTTCGTATCGTCGTTTTTCTTACTTGGAATGCTAGACGTGTAATTTTGTGTGGGCACAAGCCTTTTACCAATGAACCTGTGCTTAATGCTTGCTTACTGCAGCAATGGCAGGTGAAGGGTTTCATAGTCATGTTCAGTACTGTGCAATGTAACCTCTAAATCTGAACGAAAGAAGCCAGGGAGCACAGTCCCCTCTTTGTTCGATGGGATAGTTAATATCCTTGTTAGTCACCCTTTTTAATATCTTTAGCAAAAAGCTTTCATTATTGTTCAAGAAAACTTAAGATCGAATTTCCAGTTCTTGAAGATTTAGGTTTCAAATGCGATCCCCGCTAGTTCATTCGTAATGCATTTAAGTTTAATTTGCTTAAGAACTCGATACATAAAGTGTAAAACGTTGTTCTTGTACCAATTTCTGATGTTTTTATCTTGTTTTTTTGAGAATATATTTGAGCTAATAACATTGCTATTCTGTTTCTCCAGGTCAACAACGTTGGCATGCTATATTTCAAGAAGAACACGGATTTCCCTTCCGAAGCTATCTCACTTTTCTTGACTACCAACCTCGAATCTGCCTGCCATTTACATCCTCTTTTGACAATCTCAGGACAAGGAAACATCGTTTTTATGACTTCTGTTTCTGGGGTGCTATCAATGAGTGTTAGCCTACTTGGAGCAACTAAAAGCACCTCTTTCAATGCTTCTTAATCTGATTTAACTTTTGTTTCAACCTCGTTAGCTATCCGTTTAGAAAAATGAATCGTGGATATTAGAAGGTTGTGAATTTTTGTGTTCTTTTACATGCTTGCAGGAGCAATGAACCAACTTACAAAGAATTTAACATGCTAGTTCATAGTCAAGTGATAAAGAGATGATTTTATGAAGAGAACATTTCTGGTTTGTAAATACGTACACTATCGACCGGAGATCTTGAGATGACAGGCTCTTCTATATCATTTGATTTTTGGGAGTATCTACTCACAGGTTGATCACATTCAGGAATGTATCCAACTCTGTTACAACATGATTGATCAAAACTTCATTTGTTGACGAGCAGGTAAGAATCTTCTATACATATGCTTGTGTTGTGCTCTACGTTAGCTAGCTAATTTGAGAGTGTGATTTGCTCCCTCCTTTTTTCTTTTTCTTTTATTTTGGGGGGGGGATTAACACAAAAGGCAAGAAAAACTTGTTTTTAATGATAGCTTTTTTACAGTTATAAATTAAAAAAAAAAAAAATCACACCTCACCACATTGCTATCTCAAACATTCTCGATATCGACAATGTTTGGAAGTTCCATAAGCTAGTTTCCCATGCTGCTGTCAGTCTTTTAAAAAGAAATTAATTAAATTCTATAATAATTAAAATAAATATTGGGAAGAAATTCAACCATTTAAATTCCAGAGAAACATTGTGTTTCTTCCATCAAAACTCCTCATTTTTATTCATGCATTTCTTCTTCTTTTATATATAAAAAATATCCTTTTTAATCGAGATTATAATTTTTTGAATAAAAACAAAAAATTAGGATGATTAAAATAAAAATTCCTAAGAATTTTAATGGTTTAAATCAAGGAGAAAAAAATGTATTCCATAAACTCTCATTCCTTATTTAAGCAATTTTTAATATACATACATACATATATATATATATGACGAAAGCATGTCTTTTTTATTAGAAGCATAGTTTTTTTTAAAAAAAAAAATCTCATGATCTAAAAGTAAATTTCATTAAAAAAAATACCCTTGTAAAATTAGCATGATTGTATGAAAAAAATAAAAGAATAACTAATTTTAAAAAATTATATAAAAAATCATAATAAAAATAGATATTTTATTCTCATTAAATATTCATGAGTTTTTTTCCCTAAAAGAAGCTATATATTCATAAATAAATTATTAATATAAACATAACAGTTATTTATAATTATTCATATTAGGTGATATTAATTTTATTCTCTTATAAAAAAATCCCGGGAAAATGTCCACTACATTAAAAAAAGAGAGAACATGCAGGGCAAAGGCCATTTGACAGCACAGGATAAAAATCAAAACAAGAACTCCATGTCATGGAGCCATTTTCTTATTAAAAAAATATTTCACATAAAAATTTAAATTATTACAACAGATTTTAAAATATAATTGTATAGTGAATTACTCTAGCGGGTTCCATCAGCCAAGTTATTCATAACTATCTCTATGATCAGAACACGCCATATCAGTATCTTGGTTGATCAAGTTGCCTTCCCTTTGCCAAGTCTTCCTCAACATCCCTCAAAGCCGTGGAAAATAACAAAAACATAATTTTAAATAACCAACCTTTTTATATAAAAAAATTATTGTCCAAGTCAAAACAAATATAAAATATAAAATTTTCAAGTGAACACTGCGATTGATAGTAAAATATATGAATAGTGGTAGCACAGTATATTTGACCATCCTCTCGTTCTGTTGTTATAATCTTGTGACTACAATCACTAAAAAATATTGCAAGTAAATTGATCAATAAGTGAAAAATATACGTATAATTTTATTTTTCTTACGGTTATATTTTTTAATGTGTTTTGAGTGTATTAGAAACTATATTATGAGTTTCACGTAGCTGAAAGACTTTAGGAACTAATTACTAAAAAATAAGAAATTATATATTTTATGTTTCAAATCTTATTTTATGTGACAAGTTTTTCATTAATTTAAAGTTTTCGAATATAAACATGGGTTGAATGTAAGTTGAAGTGCACATATTAATCTGAATATGTGTGGACTTCTAAATAGACATGCAAAAATCAAGTTGAAATCTTAATTGTATTAGGATTCTCTGTTTTCACACTTAACAATTAAACGGGCATATACTGAGGTTTAGATTTCAAAATCAAGTGAATTGACAACTGAAATTCTTCTATGCACCCAGAGCTCTAACTTTCATGAGGTTTTAAAGTCAAATAAAATCATTTTTAATATAGAAAACCCTAATACAACCTAGATGACGGGGTTTATCTCTTCATTTGATGGGAACCTAACAATGAGAGTTTTATTACTAAGAAGAATTCTAATGGGATTGGATAGATTTTCTCTACAACATGTAACCTCTTAATCTTTAACCTTAATATCTCATCATAAGGGCTGTCTATTAGGATATACAAATAGAGGATATCAACATTAAAGGGGATTTTTAAAATTTTTTAGCTGTTGGAATTTTCCTAAAGGAGTTAGCTGCTGAAATTTTCTAAACCATGAGCTACTAATTTTTAAGTTTGATTCAAGAGGAATAGATTTTATTTCTATTAGCACTCGGAAGAATTAACGTTGTTATTATAATTTTTTTATATTTAAGTATTTATTTATTTTTATTTTAAATTTATGCTATTAATTTTTGTTTATTTTTATTGAATTGTTTTGAAATGATATATATACTCTCTTTTTTCAATTTGTAATTGTTGTTATAAGGAATAGAATAAAAAAAAATCACTTGATTACTAAAACTATCACTTTAGTTTCCTAGAAAAGAATAAACTAAATTAAATTGCTCTAACATTTGAACGGCTATTTAGAATAAATTTTACAAACTTTACTCTTAAATGTACTATCAAGTAAATAAAAATTATTTTTTAATATTAAATTCAAAATAAAAAATTGATTTGAAAACTTTATTTAATTAATCTACTCTTAATCTTCTCAATTCTATTTAGCCTTAAGAGATATTAAATTTATTTGCTTAACTTGCAAGATAATTAATAAGTTTGTAGGAATGGATGTCTAGATTTTTAAATTGCATTATCAACATAATAATTTATCATTTTTATTTTCAAAATTGTGTTTCTTGTATTTTTTTATTCAAATCACGCCCTTTATTTTTTTTATTTTGATATCTAGTACAAAGATTAAATGAGATTTTTCCTATGTTCAACCTAATCTTCATGATTATATTATAAAATTATTTTATTTATAATAATAAAATTAAAATTATACTTTAAAGATTTCGATGATTGATCATTTGGATGTCATATATGATTATATACAATTGAAAGAGAACACAAAATTTAAGAACAACACAAAATAAAATTTACAAGGATAAAATTAAAAGAAAATAGAGTTTGTTGGCAAAGTCGAAACATAACAAATATCTAAGAGACCAAGTGAAGGAAATTTGCAAAGGAAACATAACTTGTAAAAACAAAATTGAAATAAAATAAAGTTTGGGGACCAAGTCAAAAGTCAAAACAAATTAAAAAACTTGAGGAACTAAGTAAAGGAAATTTGCCTCGTATTTCACCGTACCCCCTTTTAGCATCATTGTTATTGTTAATGTTAATATATTATAAAGATTATTATTATTATCGACATATATCAAAGATCCCTGGAAGGTAGGAGGCCTCCTCAAGATTATTTTGTAGATGAATTGATGGTGACTTGTTGCCCAGGAAGCATTATTGCCTAATCTTCGAGAACATGAATGTCTATGCAAAGAAAATCAAAGTAGTGTTTGTTTTTATGATATAATTTGTTTTTCAAAATCTTTTTATTAATTAATATTTTCGTATATTTTTTACTATGATATGATAATATCATAAATTTTAAAAAATATTTTTTAAAAGTATAATACATAGTTATCAGGCAAAAACCAATAACATGAAGCCAGAGACGGGGTTTGTAGTGTAAAGTCGTTAAGAAGTCATGGATAAACGGACTCCTCGATCATGACCTTGGTAGGGTTATCTGATTGAGACCATGACGGGAAAGAAAGCTAGCTGTTAGTATGCCAGCACTGACCCTCGCCCACAGAAGAACACACACTTTCATGAACGCTTCCATGCTACGGCAGATACAACCTTTTAACCAGTTGATGTGTAAACCCGCCGGAATGCTCCGCCCTGCCGCGCAGAAAACCAGCCAAAAACCTGCCGGAACCCAACCCTTTATCAAACCCAAGAGATAGCCACCACGAAACCAGCTTCCCGTATTTTCAAACGTCAAACTGTTTCACCAAACCTTCCACGACTCACTGCTCCTCTCGAAACGTGTCCATCTCCTTTACTCTCGCTTCCTGTTTCATCTCATCTAGCTGCCAACGAACCCCCCCTCCCTTTTTACACAGTCCATAGTTTCACCCCACGTGTCCTGCTTAGACGTCTTCTGATAGTGGAACTCCGTATACGTTTTTGGAATAAGAGTAGTGCAGTACAGTGATTGGTTTGGTGGTGTTTCAATTCCAAAGCGAGGAAGACGACTCCCTAAAGACTAACCTAACCAAGCATTATTCCCCCTAGGTGAGAGTTTTTCTAAAAGGTAACCATGGTTTGGTCAGTGCTTTTGTTTTGCATTATTTTACGATAACATGTCACGTGGCCCTGTAACTTTGCCCTCCTGTCAATTTCATGCTTCGGAAATCTGTGTATAGTACACGTACAAGTTATGATAGTTTTTTTTTTTAATGGTTACAGTGGATTTTTTTATTGGAAATATTTATTGTTAAATTTATTTTTAGTAATAAATACATTAAAATTAATAAAAGAAACAAAGAAGGTTCTCAAGAGCATTTATTTAATACAAAAGCAAACACTCTCCGCAACTGTTTGCCAGCCAGGTTTCACACGTGGAACCATCACCATGGCTTCAGTTTTATTCAATCGTGGCCCCCACTCACCGTTCTATCTTCTCTGACAGCTTACACGTTGTCCACCTCACTTCACTCCACGTGTAAAGAAAAATCTACTTTGGGTGATTTGCTGCAACCTACCTGAAATCATGGGACCAGCCTCTAATAAATGTTAGTTTTGTGGGGACGAATTGATATCATTTGGATTTTTGGGTATCAGGTTGCGTTTCATTAGAGTGTTAAAATAAAAATAACTAATAAAAAGAATGTGATTATTGAGAAATAAACATAAAAAAATAAAATATATTATATTTTATTATAATTTTAAAAAATATTTTTTAAAAAAATATTTCACATTTAAAATTAATTGTTAAATATTTAAAAAGGAATGAAAACGCATTATCGTTAATAAATTATTAATAATTGGACAAGCCGATGAAGGGAACCTCTAACTCTAACTTGTTGGGAAAAAAACGTTTCATTGCAAGTATAATAATAGAGAGGTTTTTATATAAAAAAACAACATAAATTTCGAACCGCAGCGTCTTCATCAGGAGAAGTTCGTTGTGTTTTAAATATTGTTTTTAACGAATTTTAAATTTTTTTATATTATTTTAATATGTTTTTATAAAAAATAATTTTAAAAAATAAAAAATATCTTTTTAATATTTTTTTAAGAAAAGCACTGTAATTTTGTGCGTTATGGAGGGTTTCACAATAACACGTGGCAGGGGTGAGAGACTTCGATGTTCAGATATTCTAGAAAAGCGTCGACGACTGGGACATAAGGGTCCCCGATGTCAACGTCAAACAACTGATACGTAATGCAATTTGATTGGTCCAGAAGAGCAGGAAGGAATAGAATTGGAATTCAAAACTCATTTTCTTCAATCCAGTACTCTACGATGTAGACACGTGTTACCAAAACCCAAGAGATCAAAAAATCAAAACTTGAGAATTTAAAGTTAGAGAAAACCTAAAAGGAGGCAAACAAGGGCCACATGCGTGTCAGGAAAGCAAATACCAATTACGGTCGTGTTTAGGCATTACTGGGCCACGTAACTTGACACTTTGTACACGTTTTTGATTTTGACGTGGAGAGGTCAGGATCCAACGGTCGATCTGTGTTTGATTTAGGCAAAATAGAACTACGCCACGCCACGCCAAGCCTCGCCTCAAATGCTAGGGTCCGCCCGTACGGTGACGGGCAGGCTACCCGTGGCTACCATGCTAAAGCAAAAGGAAAAGAGAGAAAGGGAGCTGGCAAGTCTGTGATTTTGAAGCTCTCGCTTCAAGCTCTCTACAGTTTCAATTCTCTAACCCCACATAAGCTACTTCACTAAGAGTAGGGTTGACGATTTTGTGGGAGGAGGTGTGATAATTTAGTGTTTAAATGGCTGATATTTGCTGTGGAGTAGCTAGGGAGAACGAGGCATCGTCGACGCCATGTGAGCCAACTTCAAGAGCAGCTAGGCGGAGAAGAATGGAGATCAGGCGGTTCAAATTTGTTCCAGGAGTGGCCTCAACAGAAATTGAAGCTGATGACATAGGCGCTCATAAAAAGCAGAAACTACAACTAAACAAGAGTGTTGGCACTCCATTTCCTCGTGACTGCCAAAACGCAGTCGAGAATTGTTTTTCTGATCATTGCAGTGCAGATGAGAAAAAACTGTTGGAGATTGGAAAATCATCAGAACTTAAAATTTCAAGGCAGTGCTCTTTGAATCTAACTTTAAGTCCCTCCATTTTATCAACACCTTCAATTGATCCTCTGGAGCTGTTCCCAAAATTTGGGGTGGCTTCAGTTTGTGGAAGGAGAAGAGACATGGAAGATGCAGTAGCAATTCACCCCTCTTTCTGTCGCAAAGACCAAGAAACCACGACCGAGTTACACTATTTCGGTGTCTATGATGGACACGGTTGTTCTCATGTACGGTTTCCACAAATGAAAGAGCTAGAAGTTTTTTTTTAAAAAAAAAAGAATATTTTGTTGACAGAAATGAAATGTGAAACTCATTTGAATTTCGTCTTTGTATAGGTGGCAGTAAAGTGTAAGGAGAGAATGCATGAGCTGGTGAAAGAGGAGGTGGAGAGCAAGGAGGAGTGGAAAAGCGCAATGGAAAGAAGCTTTCGGCGGATGGACAAGGAAGTGATAGCGTGGAATCAAGGGATGGAGATTAGGGCGAGTTGTAGGTGTGAAATGCAAACTCCAGAATGCGATGCTGTTGGATCTACTGCTGTTGTAGCCGTTGTAACTCCTGATAAAATCGTTGTCGCTAACTGTGGCGATTCACGAGCTGTCTTGTGTCGTAATGGCAAACCTCTCCCTCTTTCTTCTGATCACAAGGTCTGTCCATCAATATCCGCTTCCCTTTATTATTATTCTATGCTTTTTTGGCGACTTTCGCTGCTTAATAACTTCCTGGTCTCCACGTTGCTCGTGCCAACAGCCTGACCGTCCAGATGAGCTTAAACGGATCCAAAACGCGGGTGGCCGGGTCATCTACTGGGACGGGCCAAGGATTCTTGGAGTTCTTGCCATGTCAAGAGCCATAGGTAAAATATATCACAAACACCCAATTACCCAGTTAAAATCCGAAACCAGGTACTGGATCTGACATTACCATAATGAACCGATTCACAGGTGATAACTATCTAAAACCATACGTTAGCTGCGAGCCAGAGGTAACAATAATGGATCGGATGGCAGAGGATGATTGTTTAATACTGGCAAGCGATGGTCTTTGGGACGTGGTGTCCAACGAGACAGCATGTGGGGTGGCTCGTATGTGTTTGAGAGCTAAAGAACACGCGCCGCCTCCATGTCCTCCTAGGCCGGTGGAGAATAATGAGGTTTTGGGGATGACCAGCAGCAGCGGGAGTGGTGAAATGCCGGACAAGGCGTGCTCTGATGCCTCCATGTTGCTGACGAAGCTGGCGCTGGCCAGGCACAGTACTGACAATGTGAGCGTGGTCGTGGTGGATTTAAGGAAAGACACGTAGCAAGGCATCCCAATAAATGTTCTTATCATCTCTCTTTTTATTGCTCATTTTTCTGAACGTGTCTCGATGGTTGAGTGATAAAAATAAGGGGGGGAAGTGATGGGTTGGTTTGAGGAGGAAAATGGGAATAGAAAAATAGCAACTTATCAAAGAAAATCGGGAGACCAGCTGTGTTTGTTGGTTTTTTTTAAAAAAAAAATTTATTTATTTTAAATGAAATCATCTTTCTTGCCAAAATTGGGATTCTAGCTTGCATCCCCTATAATTAATGTCTGGTCCTACGTATTTTATATGTTTGTCCGAATTTCTCCTCATGTCCGGAGCATTTTGAGAGTGTGATTGCAACATGATCGAAAACTTGCTCAAAGCGATTCTTGGTTAGGTTATCAAGGGGGACGGCACTTCATAGATCTCCTACCATTATCAGATTATACTTTGTTCTTGTCGCCCGAGCAGCTGTCCATGGAGGCAGCTCTGCCTTGGATTGCTCAAAATAGACGTTTAAGTTGGGGGAAGAGTGGTGTCGCTCTTTGTTCTCTGGTTGCCTCCAATGGGTTTGGCGACAGAGAGATTTGTTCAGTTTGAAGTTTTGCTACTGAAATTCGACGTCTGGTCATTGTTCCCCGTGGGTGAGTATAGTAAGAGATTTGTTATATATTTTTTATTAAATAATCAAAACAAAGTGGGTGAGGTTACAATGAAGAAGATGGTGTCATGAGATGAAAGTAGTGGTTAAAATAATTTTATGATATTAAAAAAAATTACTATTTGTAAAGTATTTTATTGAAAAATATTTTATAAAAGTTTATTTTTTATTAAATTAATTAAACTTAATAGTTTATTATAAAATATTTTATATTGAAAAATTTTTCTATAAATGACTTGTCATAAACAAACATAAAAAATTTTAAAAAATATTTTTCTGGAAAATGTTTTACACAAAATAAACTAATCCTAAATGTTTGAATGACAAATACAGCATATAAAATAAAATCAATGCTATTCAAATCAACGAAATCTTGTTAGATATGTAAAGCTTCATGGTAAAAACTTTTAATATAGAACAAAAAATGTTCTATTAGATTTTCTATCAAGATGATGGAAAGGTTATAGTTACATATTTCTGAAAATTAAAGCAAGCAGGGGACACTGATGAGGGAGAAACTAAACTTATCCTAAAACTCGGGGGCAAATTATGATTTGCCCACGTAAAGGAAAATAATGCAATATATATCATTTAAGTCTTTTTAATTTTTTTAAAAATAATTTATATATAAATTTATTTGTATTATTTTTAAATTTATATTCAAAGAAACAAGAAAAAAAAGTTATTAAATTCTAACAATTAAAAAAATCCATCATTAACTCTATTCTCGACCTTGAAAATAAGTTTTTTATATGTTCACGAGTTTAATAGAATGAAAGAAATTTATTATATTTTTTAGAGTTTAAATATTGTATGGAAAGATATATTTGAATTGAAAAGGCCAAAACTAAATTAGTTTGATTTTAGGTTTTTCAACTTTTTTTTAGGGTATTTTAAGTTGATATAATGGAAGGGTGTTTTCTAATTAAAATAACTGAAAAATTAGAGTTTTGAGATAAAAAAATACTGTTGTAATTTTTAAACCATCATAATAGAAGTTGAAATTTGAGCTTGCAAAAGACGTGTCTTTTATCTTGGAGGCGACATGTTACCTACTATTTTTTAAAAAAATTAGGATAAATAAAATATCATTTGCTTCTATAAAGAAATTAAAAATATAAAAACAAACTCGGGTATGAGCTTGAAGGCCTGCCGATACGTCTAAGCTATTCATTTTAGTGGCCTAGATGCGCTAGGTCCTAAGCTCACAAGTCTAAGTCTTTTTTATTTATTTTATTTTCATAAAAAAATTAAACACAATTTAAAGAAAAAAAATTTTAAACTCAGTTGAGTTTATGATCCAAAATACAGGTTTAATGAATTAAGCCATAACAACTAGTCAATTAATTTCTTTAGAAAATTATTTTTTTACTAGTATATTTTTTAAATAATTTTAAAATTTATATTTTAATTAAAATCCCTTATCAATTAGTTCTTTGTGTGCTTATTTCACCTTTTTTGTATATAGATAGTTTCTTGATGGTGTTGTGCATATTGAATTTTTTACAAAAATTATTTTGATTCATCAATAGTTTTTTTAAAAAATTTTGTATATAAGAAATTTATTTTTAAAAATAAAAAAATATATTCATAAAATATTTTTGGTATGTGTGGCCTTGCATAATATTTGGTTTTTTCACTTTAATTTTGTTTAATCAATTTAATAAATGTCTATTTATAATATTCTTTGATTGAATAAAAAATTAATTTTGATAAATTAATTTGATAAACACAACCAAATAAATATTTTCTTTATAAACTCATTCGATTTTTCCATTTTAGTTTTAGTTATTTTTTAATACCTTTTTTTCATTTATTATCACACATCATTCTCGGTTTTTTTTTCTATTACATGTTTGCATAGGTTTTTCAATTTATATTTTAAATTTTTTATGTAAAAAAATATATAAACAAAGCCGACATGTACAAATTTTTCATAAGAGAAAATTACTAGTGACACATCATCTACTTTTAACATAAAAATTAGAGCAAATAACATGATATAAAAAAATAAATAAATAAAGGCTCATCTTGGGGGTAGGCTTCTAATAACATGGATTAGACAACCTGACATGACTTATTATGCCTTATAAAATTTAACTTTTTTATTTTATTTTCTTTTGTTTCCAAACGTATTTAGAAATTAATGCTTCATCTTATATGTATTTTTTAAAATATTTAAATAAATACTCTTTTATTAGAGAACCTAATTATTTTTTAGTTATGCATTTAATTTTTGAAGAGGTTTTTTTAATTCATTTATTTTTTTATCTTTTATATAGATAAATTTTATTTTTAAAAATAAAAAAAAATTTACAAATAAATTTTTTTATTTTTAAATAATATTTATAATATATACAGTATTGCGTAGTATTTATTTTCCTTTTATTTTAGTCAAGCAATTTAATAAGTTCATATGGAACTATTATTTTAATACATAAATTTAGTAAATATAACTGAATAAACATTCCATTTTATAAGATTAAATATTTTCATTGACCCTGTCTCTTGATTTTTTTATTTTTATTTTTAGATTGTTTATAGTTTTTTTATTTGTTAACACATATTTTTTAATATATTTAATTACATGCACGCATCAAATTTTTTAATATTTACTTTAAATTTTCTAATAAGAAAAACATGTAAAAAAATCATGT
>SRLM01000278.1:330046-404069 GCA_015708895.1 Populus ilicifolia | reverse complement strand
ATTTTATCTTTTAAATTTTAATTTTATTTTATTTTTATATTAATTTTGATTTTTATTTTTATGATTGTTATTTATTTTTTTCTTATTATTTTTTAATTAAAAATTTTTATCTATTAAATTTGATTCTTATTTTTTTATTGTTATTTATTTTATTTAAAATAATTTATGAAATTATAATTATAATTATTTTAATTTCATCATCTTTCAATTTTTTCACTTGTTATATTTGATTATTATTATTATTTATTTTTTAAGATAATTTATAAAATTAAATTATTTTTTAAATTTTATTTTCATTCAACTTTTTAATTTGTAAACTTTATTATTTATTGTTTTAATAAATTTTAAAAAATATTAATAAATTATTTTTCAAATCATTTATCATACCAATAATTAAATACTAAAAAGAATTTTTAACTTATTTTTTATAACTCACAAATATTAAAAAATAATTAAAAAATATAGCTCGACACTTTATAATTACTCGGTAATTCAAACTGTGATTTAAATAATAAAAAGTTCAAATTATGTTTTTAATTTTAAATTATAATTTAAAAAGCGGCATAGACGACAGGGTTCTCCGGGGTATGCTAATCAGATGTGACTTGTGGGAGGAGATTGAGAAGAGAAAAGAACTCTCCCATTCTCTTTTAGAAGAAGTAGATTTGCACTGAACAATTTTTTAAAAAAAAATGAAATAAAAAAAAACAAATTTAAAAATGTTCAAAAATACATTTTAATTGCAAAAACAAATCCAAAAATGAAAAAAAAGAAAAAAAAGAAAAGAGAAGACAACTATTTTGGAAAATGACACTTCCTTGCCCTGCGATAAATCTCGATCTCCGTATTTCACATCAGGGGGTACAATCTCAAAGGCAACAAATTGCGGGACGACATTTTCTTGCCAGATGAGAGTGTTTTCCTGGAATCTGAGTGCTTGTGTATTCATGCAAACATCACTTTCTACAGAAGTTGCTGCCGACTGTCAACCACCAGAGTAACAGTTCAGGGTGAGCAATACTATTGCACTTACTTTAGGTTGAGGCACAAGGACTTGTATAATTTGAAGAGTTAGATTAAGGTGAATCAAGGGAAAAGAGCATTTAGAAAATAGCCTATAAGGAATTGGGATCCAACACGATGAGAGGAAAGGATGCTTCTGAATAATTTGAAACAAAAAGTTCTAAATTAGACAGCAACTCCATTCAAGCAGGGAAAATATGAGCGCAAAATGTCTGGAAAAAGCTTTCCACTGATTCACAGTATATTAACATGCTGCAACACGAGCATCGACTAAACACAGAGAAAAGGCCGGAACACAGGACTTCTCAAGGATTCCCTCATATCAGGAACAAATTATCTGATGTCAAGCTAATATAAAAGAATCTTCTCTACATTACATTTGCCTGCCACCATTTTCCACTCCAGCATTCTTCAATCCTTGCAACTTTCTGTAACCTTTATCAGTACCGAATACCCTGACAGTATGAAAGAGCGAAAAAATCCGTCATGTCACAGTCGGTAGAAACTATGCTACTATTTCCCACACAATAGAGAGTATGGAATTGGACGTTTGGCAACTAAGAGAGAACAAATGAACCCTGGCAGCGAAAGAGCATACCAGTTATGCTTCTCACTTACATCACAAACAATCATTCCTCAGAAAGCAAGTCACTGTCGCTAATACTATGTAGTTTATGCATGTCATGTTCTGCAAATTCTCTTTTCACTGTAACTTGTGGTACAAACTATTGATGCACGTGCAGAAGAACAATAAAGGAAATAGTTTCCATCGAAACAACACAGCAAATGAAAGAGGCAAATTTAATGCAGAACACATTCTCTACTAAAAGGGGTCTACAGGATCATTAAAACATCGGGTGATAAGAATATTATCCGATACCTTATTGTCCACACTAGCAAATGGACTGGAGTCAAACATTAGTACAACTGACAACAGAAAATCATTAAAACATCGGGTGATAGGAATAATATTGGATACCTTATAGTCCACATTTGCAATTGAGAATGGACTGGATACGAGCACTGGTACATCGGGCAACAGACCCCACCCCACCAACCCCCAAAAAAAAAAAAATCTATAAAGCACACAAGTCATCTAAAGTAAATGAGTCAACGTCAACATGGTCAAAAACCATATAAACTGGGACTTCTTTTGATACATGACCTACAAGGAGTCGTCCCCGCTGCCGCAAGTCTTATAGCATTACACTGCACAGACATCTACATCAAGACAAGGGACAAGAGCCTGGCCATAATTGCTAAAAGCACTCAGAATGCCGCACTTGGTGATGCAAAAGCTGAGGAAAAACCTTTAGAATCAAAGAAGAGGTTTTGAAGGACGCATGGATCACTGCTTTGCTGATATCTTAGCAAAGACCACCTCAATGGATTTCAAATGAATTTTGTGAGTTCACAATGGGAAGGACTAAGATAATTTCAATTAACAAGGATCAATGTGAATTAAGGCAAGTCTGTCATGGAGACGACCTTCTAGTAGGGTAACTCTCTGTAATGCTTAGCACAACCTGGGATAGCTGGAACGGGTGTAATAACCTAAAAACCAAGCGAGAAACCCAGCTATGCAGAGTAAGAGTGCAAATCAAAATCCAACCCAACCCAGGTGATTGTTTGCAGAGTGAATACCCAGACAAGGAGCAGAGCAGGCTTTCAAGCCTTTTACACAAACTTTAATGAGTCAGCCACATACGACTCAAATAAATGTAATCATAGATCACAGTTGAAGCACATAACAGAAATAATGCTAATGCTCTGCGGGGGCTAAAACTCACCAGTCCATGTAGGTGAAAGTAGATGAGTAGTTTCCAGATTTAGTATACAGCAACCGGTGATGGTAGTCGTGAAATTCAGCACTGGAAATTTTTTGAAACAAATGTCAGAAACTACAGTATAAATGAACATAAAACATGGAGGTTAACAAACACTCACCCTCCATACAAAGGTAAGAAGTTGGAGAGGCTCCATGGGAAATGATAACCACAATGTGCTTCAACCGTCTCCAGGACCCTTAGTACCATCCATAACCACAAAGTAAGCAGATGAGGCCCCGTGATGGCAGGACCAATAATGGTAGCAAAGCCAAGGAACAGTATTTCAGCAGGGTGAGCGTATTCAGAAGTTAATCCAAATGGTGTAGCATATCTGCACATTTAACAAGCACATTAAAAACTACTAAGTACAACATAAAAGCACCTAGTCAGTATCGATGGTCAAAAAAAATATGCTAGAGAGAAACACTTAGGGCTCTCTACATACTCATGATGAACACTGTGCACATGCTTGTACAGCCATTTTGTGTGTAAAATCCGATGTCCCCAGTAGAATATAAAATCTTCCAGGATGAAGTAGAATGTTATCTGCGTTAGAATTACATTCCTGCAGGAAAAAAAAAACATAATCTTTTAACTATGCTCCAGAAATGATGAAAATAGCATGAGAATGAATTAATAACATATATTTTATCCAGAAAATAAAGAAAAGGATAGATATGTATCGCTTCACAACTATAGAATCAGACACAATAGTGTCTGGCTAGGGAAAGCTTTAGGATATAAAGAACCTGAAAATACCAGGACGGCAATGGAAGACTACTTTGCATGCCCATGTGTCTGAAGACAGGATAGGAGGCCAGCATAACTGGTAGGTTAACACCAAAATGATATAAAAGTAGGCGAATAATACATTTCTCTTGAGATGCAGGAGTGTTGTTTTTCATCTGCATGCAACCACCAATTAGCAAAAAGACTAAAGGACACCACTTTTGGGGATGCCATTGTTCCGAAAAAGGTTTCACAGCATCATTAATTGACCTCGACAAAAAGAGAAATTAAAGGCATTACAATAGCAATGCAGATTAAGATCAACCATCCAGACCCTTTTCATCAAATTCAAGTAAAAAATTGCAATGGGAGCAAAGCAGAAAAGGAGCAACCTGGATTTTGTACTTTTTCAGCCACCCAGCCCTTTCAAGATATATGAAAGGAATACCAGACAAGAAGAAGATGCTTTCATGAAGAAAGAAACTTCCAAGACATGCCAACTGAAAATCGCTGAAATGCGTGATCAAATACTGCATCGAAAAGAAAACCATTAGTCCTGTAAGCTCAACGGAACCCGAAAAATACACCACCATCATCTCATTTTCAATATAAATTCTAATACTCCCATTAAATAAAACTTGCAGTCACATGCTTATATATAAATAACAAAATCAGCCAAATGTTTCTCCCATGGAATTTAAAACAAAACCTAGATGACATTTACCAAGAAAAACAAAAAAAATGAATTACAGAGATCTCAATCTCAAAATGGCCAACAAGCAATGTGAAATCAAATATTATCCATCACAGATGTTAGTTTATTCTATTTTCCAAAAACCAATGTTTCCTCCACTCAGGCCAGGCCCCAAACGATCTGACAGAAACGCAGCTACCCTCTCATTCACTTAGCTTATGTAGTGAAGCTTAAAAAATTACCACAGCGTTTACATTACACGTAAGCAAAACACATACAGATCCATAGAAATGAAATCTCCCAGTAAGAAGAACAAAATGAAGAGGAAAAATGGCATTGGTTGGTGCGCAAATTTAAGAAAGAGGGAGGAAAGAAAGGAAATACCAGCCAGCAAGATTCGATGAAGGAGGCCATGGGAGAAGAGAGTGAAGAAGTTGGTTTACACCTTCCTTGATTTTGAAAAACAAAGAAAAAAGATTTTATAAAGTGAGAGAGAGGTTTATGAAGCAACAGAGGCCACGAGGTGAATGAGACAGTAGAGCCTGTCACTGGTGAAAGAGAACATCAGAGAATCTGGACCTTTTCTTTTGCTTTTTGCTATCTTGGGTGGTGTTGAATTAAAAATAGTAATTTTTAGGTTTTTTATTTTTATTTGTAATATTGCACAAGAAAATCATCCAAAAATATTAATTCAATTTTTTAAAAAAAATTTCAAAATATATTATAATGTAAAAACAAAATATCTTATAGGTTGGTTTTGAAAATAAAATTAATCTATCAAATCTTAAATATGTCGGCTTCATAAATTCAAGTTCACAGGTGTATTTATATATAAAAAAAAACCTTTGGAAGATATAGTGATGATAAACATGAACGTTAATAATGATCGATGGGATCTTGAAGGAATTTAGATGCTGTCTGAGAATAAATTTAATACAATGTTTTTTTGTTGATGGTTTGATGTATATACTCTTACAAGAGAGATTTATGTGCAAACAAAAACCCAGAAACGAGAAAGTCCTACAGGAACCAAAGTATAAAGCTATTCATCCTCCCTCTTTTGAACTTAAATTTACTCTCAATCCTAGGTAGTGATATGAGGAAGATTCTTGAACAAAACAGCTATATTAATAAGTTCTTACAGTCCCTCGGAAACCAATCGGCCAACAACATGCCCGGGTAGCTCAGAAATTGTTGTTTCATAGACTCCAATTATTTCTAGACTATTTTTTAAATCTTATGAGATTCATTGTAATTCTCCAGTATATTCATATAAAAGTTTAGGACACCCGAGGCTAATCGAGCATGAATATAAAACTTCTCAGATGGAGGACATTGACCCAAATAGGTTAGTGTTTTTTTGATAATTAACTTATTTAATAGATAATGAATAAAGTATAGATATTACAACCCGAATTGAAACTCTCCCTACTCTAACTTGAAATATATATATTTATATTATATAGATATATTTCTAGCCTATTTAGATTTTTTTAAATACAATCTGGTATATACATATCTTAATATCGATATAACTACAGCACACACATAGTTATAATATCTATAATTTTATCATTTAGTATATATACATACTTTAAATATATATATATATATTAGTTTTTTTCTATTATTGAATAATAAATAATAGTTAAATAATGGACATCCATGTTTAACTAATATAAAAAATTAAACAAAAAAAATTCATAAAAATACATGCAAACATGAATATATACATATACATGCATGTATATTTAGTTGAAGAATAATATTATTAATCACTGTATTTAATGTTAACATTATTATATCAAATTTGAAATAGTTTAATAAAAAATATTTAATCTCAATTAATATATATATATATATATATATTAATATAAAGGTATTTCTTATAATTGATTGAAAAAGAAATCTCATCTAACATAATACAAGTAAACATTGAAAAAAAT
The DNA here is from genome assembly GCA_015708895.1 of Populus ilicifolia. Classification (NCBI taxonomy): domain Eukaryota; kingdom Viridiplantae; phylum Streptophyta; class Magnoliopsida; order Malpighiales; family Salicaceae; genus Populus; species Populus ilicifolia. The sequence goes on along the minus strand of SRLM01000278.1, from coordinate 397,848 downwards.
ATATTTTCCAAAGTCATTGTTTATTGTAAAAATTCATATCAATATTAGTGATTTTTTTTGTTTGGTTTTATTTTTATTTAAAAAATAATTAAATCAAATTTAAAAAAAATCAAAACTAATTCAAATTGACCTATTTTTTTAATTTAGTTATCTTATAATAAAAATTGAAACTTAATCGATTGATTTTGATTCAGGTATTTTATATTAAAAACAAAAAATTATATTATTTTTTGATTTTTTTATAATTTTTGATGTGTTTCGTTTCAATTTAGTTTGGTTATTAATTTGGTTTGATTTAATTTAATTTTTTAATTCTAAATTTATAAAATTAAAATCAAATCAGTCAGTTTTTTTAACTATTCTAATTAATTTAATTAATTTTTTTAATTTTTTCATTTTTTTTAAATAATTTTTGGTTCACCCCTCCATTGCAAACTAAGCGAGAGGCACTGCGTAGGAGGCTTCCGCCAGCTCAGTCTGCCAGGTTGGCCCTCCGCTCCACTTGCACCATTTGCTTACCTCCCAATGATCGCCTCGTGCGTGCAGATGCCTGCCAGTGATGACAAGGTTTACCTCTATAATTCTCAATCTTGTTTCTAAATCAATGTGCTCCTTCAATTATTAATTCATAGTATAAATATTTTTATAGATTTTATAGAATCAATTCAAAGAATGGAAGATAGAAAAAAAAACATTATCCTTTAAAAATAAAAACAACATTTTAATATAAATTATATCCATATATATATATGATTTTTTAATAATAAATAATATTTATAAAATGAATATTCATATAAATACCCAGGAAACTAATGAATCATTTATAAATATTTAAATTTTTATGAGTATGGCATTAAAAAAAAAAAAAACAGGGAGTACCCATTGCCGAAACCCTCCCCACTACATACATATCATGTATGCTTGCCACTGTAAGAATGGGGAAATCATGGTATTACAAATACAAAGCATGCTCTTCTGTGTTGATCGAAGACCGTATAACCAGGTTGATATATAGCAAATGCAATGCCCCTCCCTGTTTCAACAAAAGTGAACTAAAAACAAAACAAAAAACAAGAACAGCAAGCACATCGCAGATGATCTGGGATAGAAAAGTTCATACTTTTTGTTTCTTAGATAATGGAAGCTGAGTCTCACTCACTACCAGTAGAAATAGGAAATTACAAGGCAGCACCAATTAACAAAAATATTACGTGGGAATTAAAGATTGAAAGATCTGAACATAAAGCTCAAATGCATCCCCTCTCCTCCTCATAAACACCATACAGATTGTAACCAGGAAAATACTATAACATAAAGAAAGAAACATCGCGCACATCACAACCATGGCTTTCAACATCTTACAGATTCCACCCCAGATCCCCTGGTTTCGCATTCCTGGAGCCACTCAGTGCAATAACTTGAAACAAGGAATAAAAGAAGCAAGCAGCAGTGATAATAATCCAAGATAAAAAAAACCATTACGATATCAATCAAAAGAGTCACAAACACAATCAAATGGGGACCGCTTAATGATTAGCCGTCACTGCCACCTCCGTCACCGCCGCCGCCGCCGCCATGAGAACTACCATCCATGTCAGACATATGGGTTGCAGTCATCACTACAACAGCTGCGCCACCAGTATCAGCACTACCGGCAGCATGGGTGGTTCCTTGATGGCTGCTGCCTTCAGCTTGGTCATCAGCACCACTAGATTCTTCGCGGGAAGGTTTTTTTCTTAAAGATTTCTCCGATTCTTCAGTCTTGGTTTCTTTCTGCTTACGGCCCGGGATGCAGGCAGTACACCAGCTGGTTACGCTTCTCATAGCTGAAGCTGAACTACAGGGGCACTGACACCTTCACATTAATTTCCTCTCTACTGCCATTTTTTTCTTCTATAAAGAAGACACTAAAAAGGTTAAACAGTCACTAATTGTTGCAATGATTGCTTAGTTAACAAGCATTGCTGGCGTAAAACAAGGAATCAGGCGAAAACCTTTTTCTTTTGATACATGTTTTCCTCCTTTGTTGTTTGCATTGGCCCCACCGTTTCACTTCCATGACACCAGCAAGGTCTGACCGAAAAATAAGGGTGTTTACAGTTTAACACCAGTTCTTACTAGTCTAAGGTACTTTTGAGATTGAAATAGTAAAATTTGTTTTTAAAATATTTTATTTTTAAAAATAAAATAAAACCAGTCCACAAGTTTACATTACCGGACGAGACTTAATGATTAAAAATCCCAAGCTGTAAAGCTTTATTGTACAGAACATTAAAGTAAAAAAGAGATATTATGATGATACTAAAAATACAAAAAGAAGGAGAAGATTTTTATAAAATAAAATAAAATAACCTAGGACCCTGGTCGTGTGGCCACCGCACCTTTTTCCATCTCTTCTCTCTCCTCTTTATGTCATTTTTTTAATTAATAAAGATGTTAATAATTAGGTAGGTTGAGCATGAAAAATGTCTGAGCCCGGGTTCGAACCGGGGACCTCTAGTGTGTGAGACTAGCGTGATAACCGACTACACCACCCAGACAACTTGATGCGGTTCAGGAAAAGATAAATAATAACCTAACTACTTAATTCTGAATCTCGAAAGCGGTTATTTTGTATATTTTTTGAACAGAAACCGGCTTAAGAGTTAGGACACTCTTCTTCTCCAATTTGAATCCTTTAAAAAAGTAATAGATAGGTGCACGGAAGAATCGAAATCATTCGTTGCGAATTTGAATCCTTACAAAAAGAACGCAGTTTGCTGGAGATGCTTCTCTTTCTTCTCGGAGTTGGTGTCAGTTGTCAGGATCAGAATTTTTCCATGGCATTACTTGCGCTTTTAGGAACAAGTATTACATGTATTTAAAGGAATATGTTTTGAATAGGTTTTACGTATTATTAACATGGTTCAAATACCCAACAGAGGGAAAGGGAAAAGGAGGGGGGGAAAGCATGTGTACCTTTACAACAACAACTATGACTTGGACTTCATACGGATTTTAGTCGTATTTTTTACATGTTTTTGCCTTCTGGATTTCCCCAGCGGTGCATGTGTGCAATGTCAATATGCTCCATGGTTGAATCGGAAACCTATCTTGTCTCATTTCCCTTCACGAAGGTTTGATTTGGGAATTTAGAGATGTTTTCCTCCTTTGAACTGCTTCTGCACGAGGGGCAGCTCAGTTGAAAAAGGAAGGGAAAGATTCTTGGTTGGGGAAGTTAGTGACTTTGACGAAGATTATATAGTAAAACTATTAATATTCAAATACTTCAAGTTGCTACTGTACATGTATCTCTCTGTGTTCTTCTGAAAATTATCACCAATCATTAGGAAAAATATATCAAAAAAAGAAAATGATTACCGCATGTAATCACCAATAGTCCCCACAGGAACAAACCCCGTCACGAAAATGATGAAATCGATTCACATCTCTTACCAGAATCTCCTTATTTGCGAACTTGGAAATGAACTTAGTAAAGGAGTGACAATCTTCGCATAACCGCAAGCTTTTGGTTATCCGAATGACTTCCCCTTTGCTACTGTTGATAAGTCCAAAGGCAACAGCCAGTTTTTCGCTATGGCCTAGCACAATTCGTTCCTTTTCTACTGGCTTGAGATCATAGAGCACAACTTTGGTCTGTGGCACGTAGCCTTCCTCCTTCAATTCCATTGACAATTTAACCAACAAAGCATGGAGCTGCTCCATCTGTGGATTAACCTCATCAACAGAGACAAATGAGTAGATTTTCCTTTTAACTTCTATCCAACTGCGACCTGGGACTTTTTGCAATCCCCTAGCTTCTAGGAGCTTCTTAACTCTTTTAACTTCATCCCACATACCAGCTTCAGCATAGATATCAGCAAGGAGCACATAATTCCCAGCATTTGTAGGCTCAAGGTCAAAAAGCCTTATGCTTGCCCTCTCTGCAAGCTCAACATTACAATGAATCCTACACGATCCAAGAAGAGAACCCCAAACCTTAGGTCCTGGTTCAATCCGCATATTCTCTATAATTTTAGCAGCTTCTTCCAACCTATTGGCACGCCCAAGAAGATCCACCATACAAGCATAATGCTCAACAGCAGGGCATATCCCATGCGCTACATGCATCGACTTAAACAACATCTTTCCCTCGTCAACAAGTCCGGCATGACTGCATGCTCCCAAAACACTAACAAAAGATATGGGGCTAGGTTCTACACCATTGTAGGTCATCTCTTCAAAAATTCCAATTGCTTTCTTTCCAAATCCATGAACCCCATAACTTGAAATCAAAGAATTCCACGAAACAACATCTCTCTTATCCATCTGATCAAAAACTCGTTGCCCCAATTCAAGCTTACCACATCTAGCATACATAGTAACAAGGGCACTAATTACAGGCAAGATACTGTCAAGCCCCTTTCTAAGAATATATCCATGTATCAACCTCCCTTGTTCCAGTGCTGCAAGTGCAGCACAAGCTTGAAGCACACTAACCATTGTCACAGAATTCGGACACAAATCTTGAGTCTCAAGCATCAATTCCCTGAACAGTTCCAATGCCTCGAAAGCCTTCCCATTCTTCGCATAACAAGCAATCATAGCACTCCAAGAAACAACATTTTTCACTGGCATCTGATTGAAAACACAGCTCGCATTAGATACACAACCAAACTTTGCATACATATCTACTAAGGTGGTCATAATATGGACATGTCCATCATATCCATGTCGCAAAATATGGGCATGAATCTCTTTTCCCTTGTTTAGCAGCGACACTAAACATTCTGACGCAACACAAGCTTTAAGCACGTACGTATAAGTGAACCTGTCAGAGGGAATCCCAATAGAATTCATTCTACGGTACATGATCAAAACCTCTTCTCCATGACCCGCCAACGAAAGCGCCCGAAAGAGCGCGTTATAAACATAAATAGTTCTGTTTTGCGTTTTATCAAACACCTTGCGTGCATTGTCAATTGAGTCAAAAAAGGAATACATGTTGATGAGTTTGGTGGCCAGAAAAGGATCCTGGTCGAACCCATTTTCAAGGAGGTGGCGATGAACGCGTTGGGCGTCAAGGAGAGAGTTTTGGTGAGTGCAAGAAAGAATTAGGAGCTCATAAGTGTGTTGGGCAGGATTGGGCTCATGAGAGAGGAGCTTAAGAGCTTGTGTGAGGTTGCCTTGTTTGCAGAGAGATTGGATTAGCTTGTTGTTGTCGGCAGTGGAAGCTGTGGGATTTAAGGTTATGGAGCAAACTGGGGGTTTTAGAGAAGGGCGAGGCAAGAAAGTGGCGTGGGAAGGTAGAGGCGTAGTTTTGGGAGACTGAAAAGCCCACATTTAGACGATTAGTTATGGTGTCTGCTTGCAAGACACGATGTGGTTTTACTCTCGACCTGGTTAAATGAAGGCGTTCGATGATTTACCGGCCCTTCTCAGGAAATATACTCTCTCACTGCGTTCTATGGGCTAGGGAGGATTTGGTCCTCTTTGTCTGAGATTTGGTTGAGTTTGATTCTTCTATTATTTTTTCATCATAATATAGTCCCTCAATTCCCTGTTTCTCTAATCATTCGATCCTTTCAAAAAGTTGCTGGCAGAACCCGCTCCTGAAAAAACAGTATGATTTACTGTTTACGGAATTTAATATTTTTGTGTTTAGAATGTCGAAAGCAGCTTCATGCTGCTTCCTCGTCTCTCTGTGCACAGTAAATTATAATTTATTTTATATTATTCATGTAAATAATAAAAATTTACTTTTTATTTTTTATTTTATTTTATTAAAAAATTATTTTTAATATCATTTAATGATGCTATATAAATTAAAAATAAATTACATAGCATTTAAAGAATTTAATTGTAATTATAATTTTATTCTTGATAATATTTTCTCTAATTTTATTACACATTCAAAAAATCATAAAATCTATAATTCTTATTTAATGAATTTTACATGTAAAGAAACTATAAATAATTTAATAAAAATAATAAAAATTATTTTATATAAAATATTATTTATTTCATGATAGCAGTAGTTAAATCTAAAATATTTAAATTAAAAAATATATATAAAAGTTTTTTAACTAAACATATTAAATTATTTTTTATTTAATTTTAATTTCAATCATAGTTTTAATCAAATATATATAAATATAAAATAAATTTTAACAAAATCTACTTTTAATAAAATAATTTTTTTCTTTTTTTTTTTTTCAAACTACAACTAAAAAACACTATTATAATACCAAATACCCAATTATTGCAGCGGTGACAATTAGGTTGACAAGGTGGAGGAAGTGCAAGTGGCAGCTTAGAAATTTATTAAAATATTTTATTATTATTTTTAATTTTTTTTAATATCAATATATTAAAATAATTTAAAAAATAAAAAATTTAATTTAAAACAAAAAAATAAAATAAAAATTCTTTTCGAAAGCAATTTTAAAACAGAAAAATTGCTCCCTCAGGAAAATTAAAAAGGCACTTTCTTGGAAGGGATACCTTTCACTAAATGGCAACCAAACTCTCGGAAACGTGGATAAACAATCCTTACAAGCATGCTATCACCTGCGGCATCAACAAGGACGAGTGTGCTACACTATATTCCTTGTATCTTCCATGAATGGATCGAGTTGTGATTGTTAAGAAGAAAAAAAAACAGATGAAAAAAAAAAGGTCACAGCACTCTTTCTGATGGCATTTAAGAAAAAAATAACAGAATTGAGACCAATTCTTTGCGGCACCAAGCTGAAAGCCAGTCAAATGGTCAAGCAAGAAATAACTTGCATTACAACCGTCAATTTACCCGTTCATTGGACTTCTTTGGAACACTCCAGCAAACTGAAGTTGGCAACTCAGTCAAATCACATACTTCACCCGATGCTTGAGTCCCAAGAAAACCCGAGAAAATCAGGGGTCAGAAACCTAGTGCGCACTAGTTTGCAAGTCATTTCTGTACTAACCACCAGAAACCCTGGTAAAAGGCAATCGTGCACTGGCGTATCAATGCAGTCATTTACAACAAAAAACAAAAATGTATCTACAAGGGCATCATAATTTACGTGTGAAAACATGAAAAGGGAAAAACATTTGGCCTTTGCCAGTGCTCTCAAACAACAGTTAGCTCCAAACTACGAATTTGTAAAGCTCGTGCAAACACAGCCTTTTCAACAAATAACCCATCCCCTTGAAACAAGAAACATTGTAACATCATGATGGCGGCAGCAGCTCAAAGTTGGCGCAGCTTTGATGACAACATCTCCATCTCCATATGATCCTCCTTGTGATACACTTGAAAAGAAGTCCTACAACAAAGGTGCGCAAGTGATTAGCAAAACAGCAAGCAATGCAACGAGAATAGATATCTACATATTAGAATTCAGAACAACGAACACCAAAATCTGTCAAGAACACAAGGAATAAAAGAATAATGATGGAGACAAATTTGAACTGTCATGTAGAAGAAACTAATGGAACATGTATTAATCCAGATAAGCAGAAGAAAGAACTCAACACAGTAATATTGATTATACAAAGTAGCCCCGAGCATTGAATTGCTTGATCGCTCCCCCTTCCCTTAGTTTCTATTTTTTATATGAGTGTTTCCTTTAAATTGTTGAAGCAATATATGGGCTTCTCATGGTTGGTATATATTACATATTACCTAATCTAATTACATATTTAATAATTTATATCATGACGATGAGGAAATAATGCATGGCAACAAATATATTTTAATGGCAAACTTTAGATATATTTGGTGTGCGAAAGATCTAATCAGATTATAGCTCCATTTAAAATTATTTTGCGTCCAATTTGTAAAGGTATGCTCTATTACTTATATTTAATGGAATATTATTAGCAAACAATATTGCTTCCTTAAATATTAGTAATTAAATAACCATATAAAAGGATGCTGCACCCTTCCCAAGAAAGGTTTTTAGTCTTTCAAATAACTAAACAATGGAAATGGATTTTGTTTCATAAGAACCATGATTTAACACAAAAGAAACAGCTAATAAATAGAAGAGAACTTATAGCATGAAACTTACATAGAAATGGTACGTGGTTATAGGACAGCAAACATTTCACATGAACCTGAACCTTTTATCTGCTGGCTTAAGTATTTGGAAAGAGCACATTAGGGTTTCGTCAACACTCATCACTGCACCAGCATTATCAAATTCACCACAATAGTTGGGAGCTGAAAATATTGTCACAAGCTGCCTCTCTGCGAAGAATTCATATCCATCCTCAACAACCTGATGAAAGGGGAAAAAAATAGAGGCATCATGGAAAACTGCTTGAGTTTAAAGAACCAATAGAAGAAGCAACTTCACCAACCTGATGGGCACGACATACAAGGTCCATATCATTCTTCATTAAGAATTCTGCAACCTTATCAGGACCATAGGTATATGACACCCCCCGGTCATTCATTCCCCAGCCTTTGATATCCTTGTCAGGATCAGACCAAAGTAAATCACAAAGCAAACCAGAATCTGGGACGTCAGTTGGACGAGGTAAGTTCCTAATTTGATCCAAATTTGTTAAATCAGGGGAAAGCCCACCATGCATGCACAATATTTTGTCATCCATAAGAGCAGCAACAGGAAGACAGTTAAAACAATCTGTAAATGTCTTCCAAAGTTTCACATTGAAGCGTCTTTTACATTCATCATAGAATCCATAAATTCGATTAATAGATGCAGACTCATGGTTTCCTCTTAAAAGGAAGAAGTTCTCGGGATACTTGATTTTGTAGGCAAGCAAAAGGCATATTGTTTCCAAACTTTGCTTCCCACGGTCCACATAATCACCTAGGAATAAATAATTGGCACTGGGAGGAAAGCCTCCATATTCAAAAAGCCTCAAAAGATCTGAATATTGCCCATGAATGTCACCTGGAAATCAAAGGGGAAAAGGCACAACAATTAACAAGACTCAAAAACAAGAATATGAATACCAAAGAATCATGAAAGTGTACTTTATTTTACAGAATGAAGAATAAATTAGAGATTTTGGTCATGATATTTGATTGTCTGATTTCAATTGATTATTTGGGGATTTCTTTGTTGCTGGTAATACTATTAATTTGTTCCCTATTTTGATTGGGACCCCTACGAGGTTTTTGGTGTGCTTATATAGTGGCCATTTTAGCATTTTGGAGATCCTGTTCCAATAAAAGAAATTTTAGCTGTTCCAGTAAACCAATTATTTTTTATTCCTTTGGACTTCAAAACCCTAGCATTTTGGAGGGTTTTTTTTTTTTTTTTTAAGTCTTGCATCCTTTATGAATGTCAAGGGTTTAACCTAGTGGATTATAGGGTTTATCTCCTTACTCCATTCCTTCTCATGTTCTTCATTGCGCACTTTGTGATTTATTAAGTAATACCTGAAGCTAACAATTATTCAACTAGGTGAATTTATTACAACAATAACCTGCCAAATGAAGTGAATTATGTAACAACAAGGCACTTCAAACCCTCAAGTTTACTCCTCTTTTTTACTCGAATTGCTAACACTCTTGTTAAATTGACATTGGAGGGTAAGAATGGAGAGAAGATACTGAAGAATTTCCTACAAGGAAGGTGTAAATTGAAAAAGAGCAAGAAAAACACCCAATAGAATAGGGGGGGATCCGTAAGAAAGGGATGGGAAAAAGAAAACCATATAGTAATGGGTTGAAAGAATGTAGAACAAAACAATTCTTGATTTTTAAGGTTTAATTCATCATACATATCTGCTCCAAGAATATGTAGAATATGGAGCTAACATAGACACCCAAAACATTGAAATAAGTTTAAGGTGGTTAATATCCATAAAATATTTTATGTAACTTTATGAGCTAAAAATATTTTTCAACATATGAACCAAGTTTAAGTTGACCATAAATCTATGTTCACCCATTTCCTGTAAAATATTTCAAGAAAAAGAAATACTCACTTATTGTCCACACCATGGTTGCACTACACAGACCTTCTAACTAGTAACATAAACCTATAATGCTAAGAGGCTTACTTAAAAAGATTGTAAACCACCCTTTTCAGCTTGGTCTAATCAACAAGATGTCCAAACTCAAAACCCTGCTTGTCCTACCATGTTTAAGGATCAGCAAAAAAATTAAAATCACCTAGCAAAATTTCAAGTGAGATTAGCTCTTAAGTTTCAATGCAAAGAAAGATAGCCATTGCTTAGTCTGAAGTGAACAATGCTTTTCACCTGGAAGGAACAGTGTTTTTATTCAAGCATTGTAGAAGGGATCTGAATCTAGGGATGCACGTTAAGCATACATAATAATTGTCCATGCAATGTGAATTCTACAAGCCACACCATTTCACCCTTAACAGAAACAAGCTCAGCCAAAAATCGCTAAACCTAACATGGAATTCTAATACCAAAAATTGCTGCAAGGTACATTTTTTGCTTCTTTTTTGTTGAGAACATATTTGATGTTAAGTTTCTGCCAGTTTCATAAATTTTGTATTCCAGGCCTAAACTCTCCTGATACAACCAGACAAAAAAAAAAAAAAACGAGGCAAAAAGGTACTACAGCATGGAAACCCAAATCTGTTATTGCTAACAAACCATAGAATATCAAGCACACTAACCAATTCTTATCCCATCCTGTACACCTAATACTTATGCATATGATGATATTAACTAATAGTGTCCTAGCAATATTGAGACAATTAAAATATACATATATTAAATTATGGCAAATTACAACAGAGGAAATACCAAGCAAACAGAATCAGGCTAGTTTCTACACTTTCTGGATTCTCAGATGAAAAAACAAACCATGTGTCTACCTCCCACTATGATGCATTGAGAAAATACTATGGGAACGGGCATTACGATAACTCTTGCTTGTCTGGACAAAAGCTTTAACCTTGGCAGGTCTTTAGCTGTTCAAAAGCAATTGACCTGAGGACAGCACAAGTCATTTGTGAACATGTAAGCTCATTCAGCTTAATGCATGACCACCCAAGTTCACTATAACAATATACAATAACTGAACTACAGATATATTTTATTCATCATGGAATTACTTCCACATAAACTTAATAAATTAGAACCCCTTAGTGCAGCCTCATCAACTTTTAGAAAGAGTAAAACCACCAGCGAAGAACTAGGATAACAACTTCAGATTTTCAAGAAAAAAAAGTTCATAAAGATAACATCACCATCACCATCTCTTCTACCTTTATCTAAGCATGGGCATGGGCATGGAATACAAGTACAGCATGGTATGGATATGGGGATATAACAATTCTTAAACGCTTAGGATACAATACATGATGGATATGTTAAATTTTTTAATATTTTGTATATTATACATTAACTTTATTTTAACAAGAAATTAAGAATAAAACTTAAAAATGAAAATAACCAGTAGCAATATATAATCAATTGAATGTATGAACATATGAAGTATAAATCAAAAAGGTTTGACATCATGTTCTTGTATTTGGTTTACAATTACATGAGATTGGATATCTGAAAACCATATATCTCAATCATTATTATGATGATTATGAAAGGATCGACAATAATTTCATTGTTCTTTTCAAATTTAATTATTGTTACATATCTCCCTTTCAATTTGGCATTTATGATTTAAAAAATATCATGTTTCATGTATTAAAAATTACAAAACAAAAAAGATTATTATTACTATCTCTTTTATTTAAAATGTTTCTCGTGTAAGAATATGATCATTTATCATTAAACTGTTGCAATAGTTAGCACCATTGAAAAAATAAATAGTGCAAATAACTTATTAAAAGTGTGAAAGTGTAGCTTTATTTTAGTTAAATGTTTCGCATTTCAATTTATAAAACTTAAAATTTATACAATCAACTCTTTTTAGCAAATTCAACCCTAAAACATTTACCGACTGTATCCCTCATGCATCTTAGTGCATCCCCATCCATCCAAAATTAAATTCAGTTTTTAATAATTTTCTTGACATATAACCACGTATCCGGCATTTTGAGCAAGTATCAAATTCGGGCCCAATGAGTTAACATCTTGAACAAGATACGATAAGGAAAAAAAACAAAAACCATTGTTCAGATATAGTCCACCTAAAGATTTGGCTTCTTTGTTTTGCTTTATGTTGCCGCTATCTCGTCTTGAAGAGGCTAGGAAGAGCGTTCCAAAACAGTCTTATTTACCAAATTTTGATATAAAAAATGGGTGCTCTCAAGACCAAGACTTTAAACAAATGGAGCAATCTAGAAAGGAGACTTCATCCGCTCCACAGATCTATGCCAACCAATTCATCAATTACCATGAACAACATTTTGTCTTCCCTATCAAACAACACACAGGACATATAGAATCCCTATATAAATTGCTGGAACCAATAATCTTTCCAACCACCATTAAATAAACTTTTCCCAAATTTTGATTTTTATTTCCATCAATCCAAAGTCATCAAATTTTAATCCTAACAAAAAACAAACAAATAAATGGTATCATTCTATCACCTATATGTGATAAGGAATTGAGATGCAATCAGTTGAATGAATCCCCGAGAAAACCACTCCGTAATTCTATTTCATAGTGAAAAGTAAACGGAAAAGAAGAGGGTGGTTTACCACAGATCTTGATGGGGGCTTCGAGCTCGAGAAGATTAGGTTGCTGAAGAAATATATCTCTAGAAACAGCACAGAGTTGGCGGATCTCGTTTTCACTAAGCTGAACCTGCTGTTGTTTGGCTAACCTCGTTTGTCTAAATTCTAATAAACGACTTATTATGCTGTCTAAAAGACCTGCCTCCATTGTTGTTGCCCCCTTCTGCTGCTGTCCTTCCCCTTCCATGAATACACACAGAACCTAATTGTAGATCTTCAAGATTATTTCCCTCTCTCAAATTATTATCTTCAAAAAAAATTCGATTTTGAATCAGTGCTGATAGGGAAGAGAAAGAGACTAATAATAAAATGTTTGCTTTCTTCACGTCGTGACAATGAAAATAATTAAGAAAAAAAACAAATTAAAAATAAAATAAAGGAAGAAGTGATCATATGGGGCGGCCTGAATTGCTTTGCTGCACCAAAAAAAAAATCCGAGGGCGGAGTTGGAAAATCCGTCCCCAGCATAGATAATGTTATTGTGTACGGTTGAAAAATATTTTTATAAAACTGATATTTTTTAAATTAATTTTAGAAAAAAATTAGTTTTTGTTGTATTTATATTAAAAATAAATTTTAAAAAATAATAAATATGTATCGACACTTTATTTACCTAAATTTTTATTGGCTAAACAAGGAAATACAGTCATTTACTTAAATATTTATTTTTTCATGAACAAAAACATGAATTTAATAAATTTGGACAAATATTTTAGAACAATAATCAGAAGCATCATCGAAAAACTTGAGCGACCTACATTTGTTAATTTTATTTTAAAGTATGTATTAAAATAATATTTTTTATTTAAAAATATATTAAGATAATATTTTTTATTTAAAAAAAATATTTTTAATATCAACATATTAAAATAATTTAGAAATATTAATTTAAAATAAAAATAAATTCAAATTTTTTAAAATTTATTTTTTAAATATAAAAAAAACAGGATTTAAAATTATTAATAAATCTGAACTTGATTTAAATTCAATATAATTAATTAGGTTTGTACATTATATATAAAAAAGTAGATTTGTACAAAATATTTACGATAGGAATTTGATTGTCATTTGAATATATTAAGTTTATTAAATTAATAAAATAAGAACTTGTCTTGATTTAATCCACCAATAAATTGACCTGAAATAAAAATGCTAGCTAAAATACTCTCTAACACATGATCAGTAATGTATATAAAAATGATTAGTGAGGAAAGTCCTTTGCTAATGTAATGTTTAAACTTCAAATCAATTCAAATTAATGTCCAATGTTTCAATTTATGCAGGATTTATGATCTTAGTGGTTAAATTTTAATATAATGTTTGATTATTATTTTAAAATAAAACAGATGAAGAAACTAGTGATATATAATCTTATTTATTTTATGTTTTTGTTTTTTAAATATATTTATATATTTAATTTTTTTATTTTTTTATAGGAGTTTGTTCCTACAAAAATCTATTAATATTATCTTCACTCATAGAATATAAAAATCATTCCAATATTATCATAAAAAAATATTAAAGAAAATGTTTTTATATAATATATAACTGTGGCCGAGAAGGATTTAAAAAAAATAAAAATAAAACTAGTTCAAATGTTTACAATAAAAAAAGAAATATCGTGTTTATATTTTTTAAAATATTTTTTATTTAAAAATAAATTAAAATAATATTTTTTAATTTTTAATATTAACATATCAAAATAATTAAAAATATATTAAATTTAAATTTTTCATATAAAAATAAAAAATAAATAGAAAAATAAATCCCATCACACTTCAAAACGGTGCCCAAGAGTGTGATGATATGCTCCACAATCAAGCGTTTTAAAGGATGCCTTCGCTGTGGAACTGCGGTCCCGCCGGCCAATCTTTCACATGGAAAATATGGGAAGGACTTGAATCTTTCTCTTTCTCTCCATATAAGCAGATTCTTAACCAATTTCCAATCAAGTTTTGATCTTTTTCACGTTTATGATCAACCCAATTCCTCAATTCTTGAGATTGAAGCCCTAAAGCGTATCATAGGTATAACCACCCTTTCCCTCCTGTGTTCTCCATGCTTTTTCTAATTCTGCGACGTCTTTTAGATTTTATAAATGGTTTTATAGTTTTTTTACCCCAAAAACAATGCTTGATCAAACATGTTAGTTTCATTGTGCAGATCAGTTGCCTTACTTGTTTGTTTGAGTTTCTTTAAATTTATTGTGGTTGGACAAATTTTGATTTTGTTGTTGTTCTTGACTTTTCAGTTCCTTTTTTGTGTTGATCTTGGATTGCGGGAACAATGTTTCTGAACTTCTTGGTTTGTTTTTACATGCTTACGGAACTAGTTTCTGTCCACAAGGCAAAGCATTGCTGTTTGGCAGAGAGTGTTTTTTAATTAACTGACAGAGCATTGCTTGAATGGATGAAATTGGAATCATGTTGTTAAGATTGAAATTCTACAAGGAAAGATACTGAAAACATGCACGCCTTTGCCATGCCATGTGCTCAGAATAATACTTCTATAGGACAAGCTCATGTATGTCACCTAAGATGACTTGTCTGTTTGATTCGGCAATATTTGCACTATAAGGATCAAAACAATAGTTTAGGATGGTTTTTTTATCTGCAAATGAAATTCAGTTGGGAGAATCAGTATACTATGGTTTAAGATTGCCTGTTATGTGTAATGTGATTGTAGTTGTAGGTTTCTCTCTGGTTTTTCCAAAATTTTAGGTTCTGTTTTTGCTTTTGTGATTTGGAGAAATTTCTGCTGCTTGCCTGTTTGTGGATCCATTTAGACTTTCACATTTTTTAGATGATTCCGTTAACATTTGCTTTATCTATTCTTTGTCTCTTTGTTTTTCTCATTGAATTGATAACATCTTATCCAAGGAGATGGAACACGAGGAAGTCTCCATTTTGAGATCGGAGGACCGTAATGATATTGAAATGGCTATTGCATCCAAGGAAAGATCTGTCCTTCCTATTGAACCCCAGCTAACTTACAGTCCTGTTTGTACCTTCACCAAACAAGAAAGTTTTACTGTGGAATCAGAAGAGCGATCAAAGTCAGCAATGAAACTTTCTGGACTCATAATTTTCTATTTAATAGTTATGGCAGTGGAGGTCATTGGTGGTGTGAAAGCCAATAGTCTTGCAGTTATCACTGATGCTGCACATTTGCTAACTGATGTTGCTGGATTCTCTGTTTCCCTTTTCACAGTGTGGGCTACAGGTTGGGAGGCAACATCACACCAGTCTTTTGGATATGGTCGCCTTGAAGTTCTGGGTGCCCTGCTATCTGTTCAGCTCATATGGCTGATATCTGGACTTTTAATTTACGAAGCAATTGACAGAATTCTTCACAAAAATGCAGGGGTGAATGGAGGACTCATGTTTGCAATTGCATTATTTGGATTTATCATTAATTTTATAATGGTCGTGTGGCTGGGCCATGATCACTCTCATCATGCATACCATGATCACAATCATGATCATACCCACAACCACGAGAGAGAGGGTTTATGTGCTGCAGATGAAGAGCTGGCATCAAGTTCTCCGGTAAATAAAAAGATGTTGAACATAAATATCCAAGGGGCTTACCTCCATGTCATGGCTGATCTAATTCAGTCTGTTGGTGTGATGATTGCTGGAGCAGTTATATGGGCCAAAGCAGATTGGTTGGTGGTTGATCTTATCTGCACTCTACTCTTCTCTACTTTTGTTCTGTTTACTACTTTGCCGATGCTTAGAGATATCTTCTGTATACTAATGGAGAGCACACCACGCGAAATCAGTGTTAGCAGGCTGGAGAGTGGTCTAAAGTGTATTAAAGGAGTTAAAGATGTTCATAACCTGCATGTATGGTCCCTAACAGTAGGGAAACCGGTGTTCTCTTGCCATGTAATTGCTGAGCCTGGCGCCAGCTCTACTGAAATTCTTCATAGGATATGGGACTACTGTGAGAGAACACACAGAATTCATAATGTAACTGTACAAATTGAGTAGGAAGCTTTCAGATCTCTCCAGCATGACATTGTTTCAACATGTTTCAAAAAATTTATTTCTGAATCATTTTACGGCGGGAAAGTATATCAGAAAATAGTTGAGCAGAATACAAACAGAAGAATTTTTTGAAACCACAGAAGAGCCAACTGCCCTGCTGGTTTCTCTTGCAAATGATCGTCTGACTTGGAAGTAATGACCTGAAATGTTATGCTTGCTATCTTCCGGTCAATGAGACCTTATTGAATATCCTATTACCACTTCTGCTGATTATTATTTTTGAGAAAAGAGAAATAAGAGGACTTGTAGGGCTAATCATTGTACTGGGGGGAGAAGCATTTGGCCTCGTATAGAAACTCCATAATCAGGCATCCCTTAATTATAATATTCATACGGCCTCATGCTAGACAATGCCTTCTAAATGAGAGTGGAAAATAAAGTCCATATTGAATGAAAGGATGACATGAATGGCTTGGCCTGGGTGTAGCAGATAAGACACGGCATTGATGACCACATCAAAACAGACATGGATGGGATGGCAGTGCAGGGAGTGTGTGCGTCAGCGCATGCCCAGAATTAGCTCATTTTCTTGTTTGGGATTTGGACCGGAGAGCATCCTTGACCTTCGGCCACCCAACTCTTTGGAGTCTTTACGTGTCATAACAGAGGTCTGTCTAAATTCTAAAAGAACAAGTAGAGACAAGGAATTGTTTAGAACATATCGCATAAATGAGGTGGTAGGATATTTTATCATTGTTTTTAAAAAATAAATTTCAAGAACTTTTTCTGTTGAATGCTATTTTCCTCCCGTAGGTTACAGTGAATTTTTTGATTGTATTGTTAAATTTGACTTAAAAAATCAATTTTAAAACCTTTTTTACTTGATGAGTTTTATATTAAATTATATAAAAATTATTCTAACATATTAATTAACTTGGCATATTTAAAGTTAATTCAAACAACCAATAAAATCATATTTTTTTTATTAAAAGAATTATTATATTTTTTTTTATTTTATAATTAAAACGATAATACATTGAAATAATCATGGATAAACCTAACTTAGTCAATCAAACATACAATCTAGAGGCCATACTATAATAATAGGTTTAAAAACCTTTTTTTTGTTTTTTATGAAACTATTTTTATTTAATTATATAGTAAAAAATGCATGCTCATGATACTATAACATTTATTTGAGACCACAATGATCTTATAAAAAAATTAAAAAAAAATATGAAATTTTATTTTTAAAGAACTTAATATTAAAAAATAAAATTAAAAAAATAATTTTAAAAAATTAACTTAAATTAACTTATAAAACGCGCGGTCCAAGTTATTGATTATACTAAATTTAATAATTTTTATTAATTTATCAAATCAGTTACTCAAATCATGGATGGATTCAACTTAATTTTATAACTTTGTGTTTTTAAAAAATATCTTTTATTTAGTAAGACTATATTAAAATGGACACTCATAAAATTAATAAAAAAACAAAAAATCAAGACATTTTCTAAAATGCAAGAACTTATTCTAATTATCTATCAAAAGCAAATTAAAAAGATTACAACGAAGTCCTGGTACCTCGTATATAATTGAAGAAACAAAAAATGTGATAAAATCATATAAGAAATATATTTAAAATCTTAAAAAATATAAATTTTATGGTAATTGAGTATTCATGAGTTTTTTTGTTTCATGTTAGGCACGTAATAATTAGAAGAAAAAATATTAACATTCCCATAAAAACTAATAATATTATCTGAGAAACATGATAAAATTTAATAATAATTTAAATATAATGTTTTTTATGGTGCATTTATCTAAATACAAAAGAGAAAGAGAAAGAAAGAGCCTACGTGTGCAAGCTTGTAAGACCGGGCCCATATAATGGGATCTATATTAATTTTTTTAAAGGATGAAAAACATACCATTCGCTTTTATTTTTTTAAATGCAAATGACACGTTGTTTTTCCATTCTAGATCCTCCTCTTGACTTAGATGTGGTTGGAAAATTATTTTAAGGTGTTTTTAGGTTTGAAAACTATTTTTAAACATATTTTGATTCAAGAACAAATAATAAACATTCTTAGCACTTTGTTAGAACCAATCTCTCCACTTAAAACACTTTTAAATTAGTTCGAAAAACACAAGATCAAAAGAAAAATCCCTCTCAATTTCAATTTACAATTTACAATTTACTTTTTGAGGTAAGTTAAAGGTCTAAATCACCTTAATGAAACTTTTTTTATTAAATGAATTGTTGACACCAAGATCTTCTTTTTTTAATTGCTAAAACATGGTGTGATCTACTCTATTTTTCACTATTCTTTCTCCTTATCAAAATCAAGAATTGAAATATCAAGAAAGAGAGATTTCAGATCAAAATTAAAATTACAAAAACTACAGAGACCATAGAATAAAGAAAAGGAAAGTAAGCTAAATAAACATCACCTTTTTATCTAAAACTGAGATTGGCCCCGAAATTTTTCATTATTTTGTGCTTGGATTTCTTTTGTTGAGTTTTGACTTGTTTAATTTTTTTAACAATTAGTCATTGAAGGATGCAATTGAAATAAAAAAAAGTTTGAGTATGAAATTTTAAAAAATTTATGGTTACCGTGGAGAAAGATTTAGTGTATTTTGTAACTGAAACTAATTGTAATGTAATTAAAATTGTTATCCTACAATAAACCTGTTCTTGGCCTTTTGCGTGAACAAATCCAGACAGAAGGCCCACTACCGCTGGCCGGGGCACTCCTATAAATAAATGCACGCACAAATTTGGAGCCACATGCCCTCCTGCGTTGGAACGGTGCAAAAGAAAAGGAAAATCAGTTGAAAAAGAAAATAGAAAATGAGAAAGGAAGATACAGTGAAGCTGATAAGCGCGGAGGGTTTCGAGTTCGTGATCCACAAGGAAGCTGCTATGGTTTCACAAACAATCCGTAACATGCTCACTTCTCCAGGTCCCCTTTTCCTTTTCTTCTTTCTTCTCCTTTTATTTTTTTGCCCCCCTCCCCTCTCTGGTCTTATATTTAATGGGTTTCTTTTCCCTCTTTCATTGCAATTATTTGTTTCCATGTAATTAATTACCGTTGGATTACATGGCTCTGTTTTTCCCTTTTGAATTATTGCAAAAATCAAATTATTTGGGTTAATGTGCAATTCTTGCGTGAATTAGGGTTTTCTTTTTTCCTAAAAAAATGTGGCAGGGAGTTTCGCGGAGACGGAGCATGGAGAAGTTACTTTTCCGGAGATAAGCACTACCATTCTAGAGAAGATCTGCCAGTACTTTTACTGGTCTCTTCAGTATGCCAAGTTCTGTTCTTTTCCCTCCACTTTTGTTTCGTGTTCCCATAATTTGTAGCTTTTCCTTGTCGCCTTTCGATGTATATTTATTAGTCTAAATGATTCTGATTTGATTAGTAATATATTGAATTCGTAAATTAAGTCATATGACTCCTGTACATAGTTTTTTTGTTGCAAACATCTGTTGTAATTTTCTTTTCCTTTTTGAAAATTTTGTTATGATTTTGAGCAAATTAAGGGCTTATCATCCTGATTTTTTTTTAAATTGTACATTTATGTTTTCCCTGAGGCCTCTTTTTTTTTTTTTTAATTTAATACCAGCCAATGACCTCATATTAACACTCTGGTTTCTTTATTTTTATTTATTTTTCTGTATGCTAGTTTTCTATTCATGTGTGCATGTAACATTCTCAGAGAACATCACCATCACCAAATGTTTCACAACATCATGTTTCTAAGCGTGCCATGCCTGTGTCTGTATCATGCAGTAATGGCCGGAGACAAACATTTTGTTCCACATACTAAGGATGCCACTGTCTATATGATCTAGGGCCTAGGGAAGCTGACACTAGTTGTTGCTGTTCTTGTCGCTTGTATCAATCTTCCCTGAGTATTTCTAGTCTGGTTTTGGATTCATATGTGAAAATATTCAGGAAAAAACTTTCTATAATCTTTCATATTTTGTTTGGTTACGATAATTAAGATTCAGGATTAATACTTGTGGTGTTTGGTTTCCTTTTGTAAAGGGGTCATTGAAAGTCTTGATTTCTTTACGGGGAACCTGGAGATTGGGTGCTCATTATGAATTGTACGATTCTTGGTGATGTTTTTATTCCTAATTCTCCACAACAGGGACAGTATTTGCTCTTATTCAATCACACTGTTCTTGTTATCCTAATTATAGAGTTCTATCTATCTGAGACAATTTTCTTTTCTTATGTGGGTAAGTTGAATTTTTCTCCTGCTTCACCTTGTCAAGCCTGTCTGGCATAGGGATTGAGCCAGCTGAATGGGTTTTCCTGGATTTTTTTCCCGATTTGCATTGCATGCAATTGTTGTGATTATAACAGCTTGTTTTGCATGTCAATGCATGATTGATATATTTCATTTAATTTTACCACCAACAATTTATTTAATTTCTTTTCATATACATTTATTTGCTGTCGCTGATTTTTTTATCTCCTGTTTCTACAAGTTTTTGAAGGTTTTGATTTATATTATTCGTTCCAATTAAGCAATGTTAAAGGCATATTATGGACTCTGTATTTCCCTATCTTCTATATTGATAAGTAATTGCTATCCTTCTGACAGTGGAAAGGAGACTGAATTCCCAATTGAACCTGAACTGACACTGGAGCTGATGATGGCTGCTAATTATCTCCACACTTAAAAATAGATTTCTTCACTTGCTTCTAGGGTGATGAATCATGATGCCGTAAGCTTTCTGCTTTAAATCACTTCCTGATATAAAGCATCTGTAATTTGATTTTCTGCTAAACCCATAGATGTTTCATCATAGCTTTAGTTTTATTGCTATACCTAACAGGATAATTAAGGATGACATTGTTGCCTGAGAAGACCGTGGAGTTCCTGTATTTATGCCGTGGACTGGAATTCACCTCTTCATGTAGTTATTTGTCAAATTAAAATGCCATTGATTTAACAGAGAGCAGTTTGAGAGTATGTAAGAAGATGATTGCTGTGATGTATAAACTTACTTTTTCAAGCAAATGAAGTGGGGGATGCTAAGAAGGGACTTTGTTCTCATGTGATGGTTACTTTGTTGCATTAATGGGTGTTTTTTTAAAGTTGACTAGCATCGCTTTTCACCGTGTTTCGTCAGGATAAGGGAGAGAACCTACAAGATCATTACATTTTTCTCTCGAAATTCCACTCCGTTTCTGTTCTTGTATTTGTACATGATTATATGAACGATGGAATTCATGTTAGTTGAAATCTGTTGGGCGTGTACATGTATTCCCGAAAGCTCACTGTTACTGTAAACAAATGAATGCCCATACGAACTTATTTTAAAATGGAGCATCACGTGGAGTTATTTTAAATCTGACTGTCTAGATTGATGTCTTTCCCACCTGTCAGAATTTGTGTCAGATTGCCTCATCAGATACTTCATTGGGAAAGGAAAAAAAGAAGAAGAAGAAAAAGAAAAGCCTTTAGACTTCAGAGGATTAACTGGGTGACCTCTGTGTCCCTTCAAATTCTGAGCGGGATTTTTTGAGTTGCATCTCTGCATGTTTGTAACTTTGGGGTCGTGCCTCTTCCATCGCTCTGCGCTGCTTTTGAAGCTTTTCTTACGTTTACACAGCACATTTTTGACAAGTTACAAAGGAACTTCCACAAAGACATGATTTAGACCTGACTGTCATTTTATGTAACCAGCCATAGATGCGACTGGCTCAGATCCAAGAGAAGTGGATTCTGAGGTGAGTGGAATTTGTTAATCTCATATACCAGAAGCTGAGATCGAATCACAGGTTCTACCATGGATCTCTTGTTCTTCTTCCGCGAATATTTTTGCCTCTCAGTTCTAAACGACCAACCCATGGGAAAATAAAGTCCAAGAGTATCAGAAATCACCACAAAAAAAAAGAAGGTTAACTAAGCAAGTGAAAATGAAGGCTGGAAAACGACTATCAACCAAAGAATTTTTCCTTGAGAAATGCTCCCCGTGCACACGTTATGGATCCTGTAACTTCTTCCTGATTATAGTTTATGAACCTCTTATGTTAGGGTGCCCATGTGTGCCTTAGAAGCTGATTTTTTAGAGCTTTCCATTACTCGTCAACTCCAAGTACCTGTCCTCTAGATTTCCACATCAATGATTCACTCTGTTCAGGCTATTTATGAAATCTGAAGACTTTTCCTCTTCTTTTTCTCTTTTTGTCTTGCAACTCGCTATGTGTTTATAAACCAACTTGGAATTGTGTCATAATATTTAACAGAGTTACTGTTGTCTTACTAATAAGTCTGTTGGCTTCTAAGTTAATCCTCTTCCTTTTTGTAAAGCATGATGCTTTAGGATATCATGACTCGTCACGGTGTGCAGCTGCTTGTGTTAATACTTGATTTCCATTCTAATTGACCTTTCATGGCTATCAAATCAAATATACTCAAATGTCAATCAATAATATCTAAGCAGTGTTTTTATTCATATTCTCTATTCCCCCTTCGGGTTATAACTCCTGGTAGTTATTTGACACTTTTGTGTTTTCAATCCCGCTGGGACACCAAACATGAAGTATTATTTGTGCACAAGTTTCATTACAGAAGATGGAGGGTTGTCTAAACATAAGTCCAATAGCAGCTTGTTTTAGTTATGGTTTTTATATTTATACCCTATTTTTTAAATATTAAGTAATTTTGATGATTAATTAAAAATTTACAGACTTTGTATATCTTCAATTCTCATTCTTCTCTTTCTTTGCTTTTATTTTTCAGCTTCTTCTTTAAAAGCTTATTTCTTTTCTTACTTTAAGTCTTATTATTTATTATCCCATATCAAATTTGGTATCAGAACATGGCTTTTAATTGTTCTTACAATTAAATGATCTACATGTTTATGCTAAATCCTAGATCTAGTTTGATCTTAAAGAAAAATATTTACTGTTTATTATTAAAAAAAAACCTAAACCTACTATTCTAAAAAAACATTGTTCATTGATCATCATCAAAACTCCGTAATCTGGAAAACGTCGATCATAGCTTACCTTCAACGCTGATTACAGCTAACACCACCACATCAATCCATAGGTACAAGCCAATTTATTATTGTCAATAACCTTCAGCCACAACAGGTCACCCACAATAGTAGTAGTAGATCTTCGTTGACGACGGTGCATCAACTAATTTCATCCTCTCCCCGCCATCAGCAGATCAGGCATCCAACCACCACTTCATATTATAAGAAGCTCATAGAGCCACACCAAGTTGTTGTCTCTACAATCTTGCAATGCCACCATAATAGATCATTGTCTCCAGCAACCCAAATCAGTGTTACAAACCATATACCGCAGCCACCACTAAAAATCACCCTTTAGTTGCAACCACCACAATTGGTCCTTCAGCCTTTGTAAAGCTTAAATAACCGTATCAATATATTAGCAGCCATGCCTCACCGCTAGTAATAGCAACCGAGAAATCATAGAAGACAAGAAGACTTCAGAAAGCTTTCAAGGAAAATTAATTAACCTATGCCATGTTACCAGCCAAACCAGCCCGTTGATGCCATACCAACACCATGTCATACGCAACTCAGAGTCACGTTAGCCAGTGAAGCCATGTCAGGAGACTAGTCATCCAGTCTGCCACTTCAGTAACAAAAAGCTTTCACCCCTTAATCTAGTTAGTGAATCTCTTCATCTTTTAATTTGTTAAATTTTTATCTTTTTTGGTAATGTAATTGTCATTTAGAGTTATCATTAATATTACTTTTATGCCTAGAAAAAAATTCTCATCTTGCATTTTATCAGATAAATCTTACTTATCAACCTTTTTTTTTATTCATATTTAGCAACTAGTTGTTGAGTTTACTGAAGCTAGTAAAAGTTTTAACCATTATTTGATTAATCATTTACACTTAAAAGGTCTAGCATTGCGTGCTTATAATTTTTCTAGTATAATCTGTTCTTGATTAATCTTCATATAAAAAAAGGGATTAACTTTATTTTTATATTGTGATTTTAGTTGTAAGAACCATTTATGATCTCAATTCTATTTATAAGTTAGTGTTGCATGCATTTGTGTCATGATCATCTAGTGTCTAAGCTTAAGTTTACACTTATCGTAGACTCAACCTTTAGTGATACTTTTATAATCATTTAAAGGGAACTACAAACTTAGGTAATCAACATGTTTAAAAAAATTGAGCTCCAAGAGAGTTTTTAAACGAGATGCTCAAAGACCAATAAATATTACAAGAATAACCATTATGGACAAGTTCACTTTAAACATCACTAGTATAACTATCATTTAGTTTACTCTAAACATGATGACTTTAATGAGCGAGTCTTGAGGTATAATAAAATAGAAGCCCTAACTTTTGATGGTGGCCATGACCCTAGGATATTTGATATGTGGTTTCATGATATGGATAGATTTTTTAAGTGGCATAACTTGTCTGATAATAAAAAAGTTAGATTTGCTAAGATGATGTTCATTGATGAAGCCAAACTTTATTGAAGAGATATTAAGGATTTTTTAGAGATGAGAGGTAAACCTCTTATAACTGATTGGATCAAAACTTCAAGAGAAGTACCTACCCCAATCTTATAAGAATAAACTCTTAGACTAATGGAATAATCTAAGATAAGGAAATAAGTCCATCAATGAGTATATAATGCAGTTTAATGATTATATGATTATATGTGCCGAAAGACTTTGCATAGATTTTGTAAAAGTTTAAATGATAATCTTAGAAGATAAGTTGTATTTCAAGGTGTATCTACCCTTAACCAAGCTTTTACTTTAGTTCAATACTACAAGTTAATCATGAAGAATCAATGGATGAATCGTCAAGGCTCTTATAATATCCCTACTAGGTCCCAATTTAAAAGAAATGATTCTTTGTTTGGTGCTCCACCCCATAAACCTAATCCTTGTAGCGCCTATCTTTGTAAGAAAGATAAGGGAAAACAAGTTGTTAATAAAGTGTCTAAGGTGAGTTCAAAGGTTTAGTGTACTAATTGTTTAGGTTTTGATTATATCTCTTTAGATTATACCTTTAAACCCTTAATTATTCAAAAATATAAGGATATAAATAAAGAATAATATTGTAGTGTTGAAGTGTATGAGCATAATCTTGAGGATTTTAGTGACCTAGATGATGAGGATATGCAAAAAGAGAGACCTAACACAATGAGTCCATGTGAGCTTTAGAATAAGGTTAAGAAGAAGTTTGATATGTCTACTTTAATAGTAGAGGAAGTTTTGGGGAACTCTTCAATGGAATTGCCTATAAAGTCTCATGATATTAATTCTTTTAAATTACCTGATTCCTCACCTCATATGTTTGGTGTCTAGCACATCATAAGTTTAGAGCAATATGTTGAGTTTCTGGACCCCTTACCTCATGTATGTGATAAGAAAGATGAAGATAATCTTAGTTTACTTAATTATGTCTATACCATATCTACACATGTTTCAAATAATGTTTGTTTCATTCCATACCTGTAGTGATTTAGTGTTTATAGTTACAAACCTGAGAAACTTATAGAACACCTATCCATATCTCTTTACGATAGGATGTTTAAGTGAGTTGGGTTGTTAGCAAGTAAAGTTTATAATTTGTATATTGAAAACATGAAACAAATTTAAGCAATCAATGAACAATACAAATTTTGAGCTGATTTACATAAGTATCACAATGTATTTAATGTTGGAGATTATTTTATGATACAAATTAGACCTGAACGTTGTCCTTTAAAACCCAATCATAAATTACAAATAAGTAATGTTAAACCATTTAAAGTATTATAAATGATTAAATCAAATAATTATGTCATTAGATTGCCATTAAAGTTTGACATCAACTTTATTTTTAATATGAAAGACCTTAGTATTTATAAAATACAACCTCTTCTTGATGCTTTTTTTGATACCCCTACTTCATCATTCATATTTTTGGCACAAAAGCAACATATTAATGCTATTTTGAATGCACAAGTTGTTTTTACTAGGGATGGTGAACTTTAGTAAATCTCGGTATATGGGCTCGACAACCATATTCAGATTATACTTGGATTATCAAAAAGATATCACAATAGCTTGACCTTTATGTTTGAGAGCATTATTAGAGTTGTCTTGACCAATACTTGATGGAGTCAAGTTCTTCCAACCCCAGAAAAATTGGTAGGGACACCAAACACGAAACATTATTTATGCACATATTTGATCATAGACAATGAAGGATAGCCCAAATAATTAAAACAATGAGCTTTAACTTATGTTTTTTGGTTTAATTTATATGAATTTTTAGTTGAGATTTATTAATTGGTTTTACTTGTTGAGTTTTATTTAATTATTGTTAAGTATTTTATTTAGTGGGCCATAAGCCCAATCGCTTGTTTTAGTTATGGTTTTTGTATTCATACTCTACTTTTCTAAATGTGAAGCAATTTTGATGATTAATAAAAAATTTATAGACTTTGCATATCTCTAATCCCCATTATTCTCTTTCTTTGCTTTCACTTCTCAGCTTATTCTCTAAAATCTTCTTTTTTTTCATGCTTTAAGTCTTATTACTTATTGTCCTATATCAAATCCTTAATGCCTTCACTATCATTTACTTAGCATTCTTGGATGTTGCCGTTTATACTTATCAGTTGATCATTTATGTTTATGTTTCATGGATCACCATCTTGTATAAAATGTTTTGGAGAAAGAACTTTAGGATGGTGAATCTTTAAAAGATAATTAATAGGACAAGTAGCTAGCTTATAGAAGGATGGAAATTAGGAAATGTAATCAAAATTAGTTGGTAAAAAGCATTAGCAATAGCTTGACAATCATATTATGAACCCCCCCCAAAAAAAAAGAATCCTCTTACCTAGCTCATTAGATGATTGTGTTGTTAAGAAATCAAATCTTGCATGTATAGAATAACATAGTTGTATAAAATAGAAGATATATATTTATTCACTTTCTATTATAATGCCTAATATGTCACTATTGAAGTTGCAATAAAGCAGTTAATTCTTAACTTGTAGGAATCAATTGCAACCTCTATGTATAAGTATATAGTTTAGTATTAATAACAATCATTTCTACAATTTCAATATTTCCCGGTCCTATCGAGTCACTTGAAGATGAAGATTCAAATAGAACTACTTATTTCTTCCTCTTATCTTATTGGTTTGCTAATATTCATATTGGAAATCAAAAAATATTTATATGATTCAATAAAATATCAATAAAATATAGGGTTAATTTGAATTAATTTTTTTTATTGTGTATTTTTAATTAACAGATTTACATTTAACAATATATCAAATACATATAAACTGATCTGGGTAATTAGATCTTATCTATAGATTTATTTATATCTATTCCAGTGGTTTGGTTTTTTTTCTTCATTCAAATGAAATGATAGGTTTATTGGATTTCCTGTCATACAAAAGTCCTTTTTTTATTGGAAAAAAAATAGAAATGTATTAACTGTATTGTTATATTAGGAAAATATATAAAAATGGATATTTTTATTTTTTAAATTATTTTCAATTTTAAATATAAGAATAGATAGCATAACAGTCAAGAAATAATCTATAAATAATTTAAAAAAAATATAAGAATAGATAACATAAGAGACAAGAGATAATTTATAAATATTGACTTTATTAAACTTTATCTATACTTTATTTAAATTTAACTTTATCTATTTTTTTTATCCGAATCAATTAGAAATTTTTCTATTTCATTTCTTGTTAGTTTAATGTTTTGATTGTGTTGTACGATTCAATGTTTTTATTTAATTTTTTTTATTTTTGATTCTTATTCTATCTATATAACTTAATTATTTGTATTTGGGTTGTTAACTCAATGGTAGAGTATTATCATTACTGCCTGGACACTTAGACATCCAACCACGTACCCAATTGCAAGAACGAAGCTCTACCGAGCTATACCCCCCCACTGAGCCAAGTGGAGCATGTATAAAGAAGTCAAATGCTTTCTATATTCCTTTTTTTTTTGCATAGTTAGGCCATCTTGAACTTGAACCAGAGACCTCGCTCGTGAAGTAAATCATTGCACCTATGGTCCAACCAATTAGGAGAGAATCAATAGATTCCTTTTTAGGAGCGATTCATCCTTCCCGAACACAACATACAACTCTCTAATGTACTGAGCTCTCCAAGTGTGCTTGTTCCCCCCCTTTTCTTTTCTGACAAATAACAAATATAAAATAAAGTAAATGGAACAAAAGTTTTAAAGTGTCTTTCGCACTTTGACCTGTGAAAAGGCGTATTCTAGGGTTTTATCTTCATCTGAAGAAAAAAAATATAAAAAAGATGACATTAAAATGAAAGAATACTAAATGAAACAATACAGCATAAAATAAGAAAAGTATATGATATGGTGGTAGTTTAATGCACATAAACATTAGAAGAGTACTTAAAAATATTTCTTTTTATAAATATAACAAACAAGATCCAAGAATAATATTTGTTTGATAGAATGAGATCTGAGGATCAAATGATTATGAAAGAGGGGATAACTTGTTTCTTGAAAGAATTTTTCTATTATTAAATTCCATACAATATCAAATAAATAATAGGAAATTTAAAATGAAAGGAAAGTCTTTTTATTGCAACTATTAATATTATATATATGTGTAAATTGTGTTCTGGAATCAAAGAAAGATATTTTTAATTTCCTTAATATGTTTTATTATGTTTTTTGTGACTTTGAATAAATTTTTTTATGGAATGGAGGAAGAAAATAGTAATTTATTCTTATAGAATAACTAGATAACTAGGAAAAAAAGATTAAATTAGAAATATTGATAGATTTTTTGTTGGAGTAGGTCACTTACCTTTTTTTTTGTTGATTTCTAATCTAATCTTTACAGTTGATTTGATTGAACTCCTATAAAATAGGAAAGTTTGATGATTTAAGAGCCAACTTATCATTATTCATTTTAATAAAATAAACAAATATTCAATTTTATAATTATAACTACTATATTAGTATCCTCTAAATTCAAGTATAAAACATTATAATGTTAACCTTCTAATTTAATTTAGAATTTAGAAAAATTCTATTTATTTTATTTATTAGAAATATAGAGTTTCTTACCTTATTTATTTCAAATATTAGCAATATCTCTATTCCCCTTTCAAATGAAATCTCCCTTTAAATAGAAATACTCCTACGGGAGTTTTATGAAAAAAGAACAGAGCCCTTTATTGGACTTGAACCGATGACTTACACCTTATCATAACATTACTGTACCACTAAGTTAAAATGGCCCATTTGATTCAATTTTAAAATGAGCCAGCATGCGGATAATCCATATCTATAGAAATAGATTATAGATCAAATCTATATAAAGTAAATAAATTCTATATAATTGTTTTCTATTTTCTTCTAACTATATTATTTTTATATTATCTATATTATTAGAATATTATAATATAAAAAAATCAAATGAAATTTATTCTATTGCAATTTTAAAAAACTGTTCATATTATGAGTATAATATGCTGACGATCGGGCAAATGTGCCCCCATCGTCTAGTGGTTCAGGACATCTCTCTTTCAAGGAGGCAGCGGGGATTCGACTTGCCCTGGGGGTAGGGTATTCTAAATGGAAGTTAATAGGGGATTCTTAAGAAATTTAGAATTTTTTCTTCTCTTCATTTTTTTTTATGGTATTAAAGCTAGCTTAGCATCCTGATTCATCACTACAATTAAATCTCTTATCTAGCATCTCTCTTCTTCAGCCACCATGACCATCAATGAAATATCATCAAACTAAGAAGCTTATACTGATTTTTCATAAAAGAATCTCTCAAATCCCTATTTCACTCACCATTCAGATCATCTAGTTTTGGTTTTGATTTTTAAACCCTTGAATGAAGACAACTATTTTACTTGAAAAAAGGGTTATGACCTTGGCCTTGAATTATAAAAGCAAGTTAAGTTTCGTTAATGGCTCAATTAAAGCCTTTTCACAAAAAACTAATCCTAAAGGATATACGATTTGGTCTCGATATAATTATATGGTCCATTCATAGATCATTAACACTTTCAATCCGAAGATTTTAGATAGTGTGATATGCTACTCTACCGCTTATAAAGTTTGGGAAGACCTTTATAATTGATTTTCTCAAAATAATGCACCCCATATATTTGAAATTCAATGAGATATTGCTTATTTTAGGTAGGAATAACTCTATATTTTTGTATATTACATAAAATTAAAGGGAATGTAGGATGAACTAGCTTTCTACAATGATTCACTACATGAGGTGCAGTAAGATCAACAGAGATTAATGTAATTTATGATGGGTTTAAATGAATCTTACAGTGTTATTCGTGGATAAGTTCTCCTGATGAATCTCTTTTCTTCGGTTCATCAAGCTTATGCATTTATCTCTCAAATAGAAAAGCAATGTCTTTTAAAATTAGCACATACCATTAATGATTCTATTAGCAGTGCTGTCATGATAGTTTAAAGTAACAACATCATGCCTAATGACAAAGGTGAGCGTTCCTGCCATTCTTTTAGAACACAATATAGATTAACAGACAATTTTAGTGGAGGATATAGATTTGAACAGGACAGATGCTAGTTTGGACCCAGACGAGGACGACCTCATTGTTCCTACTATGGAGAACTTGATCATTGGGTCTAAACTTGTTATGAGCTCTATAGGTATCCAGTAAGGCACCTTAAGGCAAAATATAATTTAGCAAGATTTTTCAACAACAACAACAAATCTACATCAAACCATATATCTGAGAGTTTTGCTAAAGAAAACGGCAAGTCAATTGTCGAAATTTCAAAGACCCAATTAAAGCAGCTTTTATCCTTTTTTAATGACAAAAGCGTTGAATCCAGTTCTCAAGCACATGCCGTAACCAAACTAGGGTTGCCTAAAATTGCTTATCATAGTTGGATTATTGATAACGAGGTAACATATCATATTTTTTTATTATCTCAATTATTTTTTCAATGAGATAATAATTTCTCACTATCTCTTGTATTACTGCCTAACAAGGAAATAACTAATATTGTTACAAGGGGATTACTGCCTCTGCTTTCCACTTATTATTTGCATGATGTGCTATATGTACCCACTTTTAAAGTTGACTTAATGTTAGTCAATTGTTTAACAAAATGTTTGAATTACTTGGTAAATTTTTTTTTTATTGGTGTATTTTGCAGGATCTGGCTACGAGGAGGATGATTGGTTTGGGTAAACAACATGACGGACTATACTATTTGATGGCAATAATGACGAAGAAATATATAGTATAGCCTACCTCACCATTACATTGACCAGCTTGCAATCTCACTATCTCATCAACTGATCTTTAACAAAAACACTTAGACCATATCTCACTTCATTGTTTAAGTTTCATTGCCTAGCAAATTTTAATTTTTTTTATTCAATCCAATCATGTTTGTCCTATATGTCCTTTGGGTAAGCAAAATCGCTTTCTTTTCATTTCTAGTGTCATTTCCTCTATAAAACCTTTTGAAATAATTCATTATGATATTTGGGGTCGTTATCAATGCCTTTCCATTTCTAGTGCTTATTATTTCTTATTATCGTTGATGATTACACACGATTTACATAGATTTTTTTTTATTATTATCATTGATGTTTACAAATGATTCACATGGATTTTTTTATGTGACACAAAACTAGAGCTCAATCTCTTATAAAACATTTCTTCAGTTTTGTTCTCACATAATTTGAATCTCCCATTAAAATTTTTTAAAGTGATAATGATGGCGAATTTATATCACTTTATTCTTATTGTTTTCAAGATAATAGTGTTATTTTTCAACATTCTTGTATTTACATACCTCAATAAAATGGGGTTGTAAAATGCAAACATCATCATATTTTACAAGTAGTTTAAGCTTTGAAATTTCAAGCTCAACTCCTAATCTAGTTTTAGGAAGAGTGTGCTTTTACTGTTGTCCTTGTCATCAAATAACTTCTTTTCTCAACACTTTTCTTCAAAACTCTATTTCAGTTATTTTATTTAATTTTTTTTTTATCTAAATTTTTGATTATGTAGTTTATGCTACCAATTTACATCCTTCTCACAAATTTAACTTTTGCTTCATGCCCTCAATTTGTATTGGTTATCCGCGGGGCAAAATTCATACAAATTATTTTATTTATCTTCCTAATTTTTTTTTTATTAGTCACGATGTACGCTTTCATGAAACTATTTTTTCCTGTGCATCTATTTTTTCACTAGTCACTAGTCATACAAGCCCATTTCTGTTCTCCCTCCTTCACTCATTGATTTTGGTCTTATTCCTTTTCTGACCCACACCACTACTTTTTATTCCAGTACATAAACTTCTCCTCTTGCTATAGTACATGCACCTCCATGTTCACCGCCACCTGCCTCCTCAAATCCACACCCCTCATCTCTCCAACCTCCACCCATCCTCTGCACCTATACACGCCGCCCCAAGCCTTTCACCCTTTATGTGTCTCTCGATTGTTTTGACCCAATCCCCCTAGCTGCTCCATCTCCATCGTCCACTTCACCTTCAAACCTCTCTCTCTCCACCCAGCTTCCTCAGTCATCTGCTACTGAAAATCCACCACCACTTGAACCCACCCCACTTTGTCACACCAGTCGCCATATTGCTTCACTAGCCAAGCTCAGCGACTTTATCTGCTCTAATGTTTACTCCCACCAATCAGCCACCTTATTGCCAGGTCCAACTAAAGATATGCGCTATTCCATGGCCAACTTTATTTCACATCATTGTTATACCCCTGCATATCACTCCTTTGTTGCTCAGCTCAATACCATCACAAAGCCTAAGTCTTATTTAGAGGCTGTTGTTCATCCTAAATGGCAGGAGGGCATGCGCTCCAAACTGCAAGCTCTCCAAGCTAATGGCACTTGGTCTCTTACCTCATTGCCGCCAGGCAAGACACCGATTGGCTATAGATGGGTCTATAAAATTAAACATCATTCGGATGGTTCTGTCGAGTGGTACAAAGCTTGTTTAGTCACATATGGTTTCACTCAATTAGAAGGAGTTAACTACCACGATATATTTTCTCCCACAACCAAAATCTTCGATGTCCGCTATTTACTTTCCTTAACAGCAGCTCATAGCTGGTCCCTGCACCAGATGTACGCCCACAATGCTTTCCTTCACGGAGACCTAACTGAGGAGATATGCATATCTCTGCCACTAGGTCTTCGACTCCAGGGGGGAACCATCTAGTTTGTCGCCTTCATAAGTCACTTTACGCTTTAAAACTAGCGTCTCGTTAGTGGTTTGTCAAATTCTCTGAAGTTATGCACTTTGTTGGTTTTATACAATCAAGAGCTGATTATTCTCTATTCACCAGGAAGCAGGGTATGTCCTTTACTATTTTCTTGATATATGTTGATGATATTCTGATCACTGGAAATGATCCTGTTAACATTACTACAACTAAAAAATTCCTGCATAAACATTTTGATATCAAAGATCTTGGTGATTTAAAATACTTTCTTGGAATTTAGGTATTTGCTTCAAAGAATGAGATTTTTATTTCATAATGTAAATATACAGTGGAAGTCATTAAGGATGCAGGGTTGTTAAGTGCTACTCCTATTAATATTCCCATGCAATGGGGCTTGAAATTATCAGACAAGGGCACCCTGCTAAAAAATACAAACCGGTATAAAAGATTGGTGGGTCATTTAAATTATTTGACTTTATCAAAGTTAGACATAACGTATGCTGTACATGTCCTGAGTAGATTTATGCAACAGCCCTGAAAACTTTATATGGAAGCAGCTATTTGAGTTGTTCGATATCTAAAAGGTGCACATGGCCGAGGCTTATTTTTCTCTTCCAAGAATGGCTTGAAGTTGAGAGCTTATTGTGACTCAAATTGGGTAGGCTGTCCACTCACTGGGAGATCTACAATAGGCTATTGTGTTTTTTTTTTTTTTACCTTCACTGATATCCTAAGGTCGAAGCAATAGAAAACAGTTTTGCTCTTTTCTGCAGAAACAGAATACTAAGCAATGACAAGAGTCTGCTGTGAGTTAACATGGCTGCAATGTCTACTGAAAGACTTGGAAATTTCACACTGTGAATCTGCCTTGCTATATTGTGACAATAAGGTTGCGTTATACATTACAGCCAATTCAGTGTTCCATGAGAGAATAAGCATATTGAAATAGATTGTCATTATATCAGAGACAAAATCCAAGATGATTCCATTACTACAAAACATGCTGATTCTGTACATCAACTAGAAGATATCTTGACCAAACCCCTAGAAAAAGAGATCTTTGTTCCTGTGGTTTGCAAGTTAGGAGTGGAGGATATCCACTCTCCAACTTGAGGGGGGAGTATTAGGAAATCAAATCTAAGAATAGTAGAGTTGTATAAAATAGAAGATATGTATTTATTTACTTTCTATTGTAATGCCTAGTATGTCGTTATGAGAGCTACAATATAACAACTGATTCCTGACTTGTAATAATCAATTGCAGCCTCCCTGTATAAGTACATGGTTGAATATCAATAACAATCACTTATGCAAATTCAGTATTTCTTCTTCATTCTTCTCACGTGTAAGGTTCTCCGGTAATTTTTACACTCCATAAAGCAAATATGGCAATCCATATGGAATTTGAGTAAAATCCTAACATAGCAGTCAATAAATCTTGTCCGAGTGGTCTCTTAGCCCAAATACCATGAATGTTACTGAAACTTGAACAATATATGCTATTAATTACTTAACTTTTGATTGCTCCAGTGTCACAAAGAATCAAAAGTTGGAAAAAAATGTGCTTGCTCCTCTTGCAGATTTCATCATTTATGACGGCGCCATCCTTATAGGAAAGCAGACCTGTAGCCTTCCTAAATATAAAGGTGACTGGCTATTTCTTTTCTATTTTGTCATAAATACCCAGGGTGCTGAGCTGTGGACAAATGAGCAGAGTTCTTGCTTCCATAAAAGCTTCATTTGATAAAAAAAAATACATCTGCATCACTATGAACATTCCCTTCTAATCTGAAATATAGATAATAGTGATAGTTCTGAAGTTTTGCATTTCACATAATGGCTGGAATCTTCAGTTCTCTGTCTTCATACTGCATCCTGTTGGTTTTCATTATTGTTGCTGACCTTAGTTTATGCACTGCTCAAAATGATAAGCAGGTAGCCCGCGCTTAATTTTTTTATTTTTGTGTAGGTTTTTTTCTCTGATTGGTCACAGGTTAATTAACTGTGTAGATGAACTGATATATTGGATATATATGTTGGCATAAATCTCTTATAAATTCAGGAGTCTGATTTATGTCAATGGAGATGCAGGTCTATATTGTGTACATGGGCTCGCTTCCTACGGGTGAATACTCACCCACTTCTCACCATCTCAGTCTTCTTGAAGAAATTGTCAAAGGAAGGTGAGTGTTCGAAGTCCATTCTTGTCAGAAAGCTTCTGTGTTTCCCTGTTTTACTTTTCTTGAATTTTCAATCACAATCATTTGGTGGTATGTAACGAGGAACTAGGTGCAAGGGGTTAACACTCTAACAAATCACATCCATATCATTTTAGACTAGAAAACCTGTTCAACTGGCATGACCATAACCAGAAAAGGATATTTCTATTTCAATTATGTTCAGTGATGTTTTAATATTTCCCTTCCATTCCAGATCTGCGGATGGTGCGCTAGTTAGAAGCTATAATAGGAGTTTCAATGCATTTGCAGCCAGACTCAGTCATGCGGAGGTAGAGAGAATCTCTGGTAAGTTCTTTAAAATCCTTCTTCATCAACTTCTTGGTGGAATTGATATGTTGTTTGATGTGTGATGACAACAATATGCAGGCCTGAAGGAAGTGGTGTCTGTATTCCCTAGTAGAAGATCTCAACTTCTGACAACAAGATCATGGGACTTCATGGGGTTTCCTGAAAATGTGAAAAGGAACCCCACAGTAGAAAGTAATATAATCATTGGGGTTATTGACGCAGGAATCTGGCCGGAGTCAGAGAGTTTTGCTGATGAAGGTTTTGGTCTTCCTCCTGCAAAATGGAAGGGGACTTGTGCTGGTGGCAAGAATTTTACTTGTAACAAGTATCTATCA
The DNA here is from genome assembly GCA_015708895.1 of Populus ilicifolia. Lineage (NCBI taxonomy): Eukaryota > Viridiplantae > Streptophyta > Magnoliopsida > Malpighiales > Salicaceae > Populus > Populus ilicifolia. The sequence goes on along the minus strand of SRLM01000278.1, from coordinate 361,101 downwards.
TCCCTCTTGCTCTGTTTCCTCTGTTGTTTCTACACCAGTAAAGTATAGTTGGATGAGTTAATCAGTCTAAAAGGCTAGAACTGAAGGGGTTCTTTCCCATTCTTTATAATTTTGCAAATTTAAGCCAAACAAATGTAAGTTCAGTGTTGTTTTTCTTCTGACTATAAGATTTCTTATCATGGATAAAAGGTCCAACTTTTTATGAATTAAGGGAAGATTATTTGCCAAAAAAAGTTTCCAAAAGGAGCCATAAAATCATCTTGATATGTACTTTCAATATTTAAATTTGTATCATTATGGTAAGAAAGGGATGTATGAAAGTCTCCTGTATCCATAAAATGCAATGGTTCACCTGGAATTTGTTTGACATTAACACATAACTATGAGTATGACGGTATTTAAATGTCAAACGGTATTTAAATGTCAAATGGGAATGATTAGACAAAAATAGAAATGATACTAACATTCTTGTTTTTCCTTCCTTATGATATATGAAAGAATCCATTGACTCTATTACTGGACAGAGGAGTACTTGTTAGATTCTGCTTTTATTGTTACTTTTAGTAAGATCATTGGAGCTCGAGTTGAAGACACTTCAGGGGCTGAAGCTACTGCAAGGGACAATGATGGCCATGGTAGCCACACAGCATCAACAGCAGCTGGCAACACAGTATCAGGCGCAAATTTTTACGGACTGGCTCAAGGAAATGCCAGAGGAGCGGTTCCATCTGCAAGGATTGCTGTTTACATGGCCTGTGAGGAGTTTTGTGATGACCATCAAATACTTGCTGCCTTTGATGATGCCATTGCTGATGGGGTTGACATAATCACAATTTCAATAGGGAAGGATATCCCATTTCCATATGAAAAAGATACTATTGCCATAGGGGCCTTTCATGCAATGGAGAAAGGGATACTCACTGTACAAGCAGCAGGAAACAGTGGTCCTGATCCATTTACTGTATCAAGCCATGCACCATGGATAATTTCAGTTGCAGCTAGCAGCACAGATCATCGGATAATTGATAAGATAGTTCTAGGGAATGGACAGACCTTCGTTGTAAGTAGCTATAATATCTCAAATTTTATGTCATAGTCCCAGTCATTTTGTTCAAATTTACTTTGTTATCATAATTTATAGAGGTACTCTTTGTTGTTATTGCGATAGCTGTCCATCTCTTCACTTATCCAGCGGCACATAGCTGAAAAAGATGAAAATTAGCATAGTTGAATGTGATTTCACATTTCTTTTTTTCATGTTGGATAGTCTGTAAAATATTTATCTGCTTTTACTTCTATATTTAATCAGGGAAGCTCTGTTAATTCTTTTGCACTAAATGGAACAAAAATCCCTCTGATTTATGGAAAAGCTGTCACAAGTAATTGCACCGAGGATGATGCTTGGTGAGTGCTATCCCTTTGGTTATTCTTAGTTCATTGTCCTTCCAATAAAGAAACTAACCTTCATCCATGTGGTATATCAGGTCTTGCTGGAGTAATTGTATGAACAGTAGCTTGGTGAAGGGAAAGATTGTCATATGTAATATGACAGATACATCAGTGACAGATGAAGCTCTTAGGGCCAGGGCCCTTGGCTCAATCATGTTGAATGACACATTTGACGATGTTTCCATAGTAGTGCCCTTACCTGCATCTAGTTTGAAACCGCATGACAGCGATTTGGTGATGTCGTACTTGAAATCTACGAAGTAAGATTCTAAACACCCATGTAAAAGTGTGGTGAATTAGTTATTAAACAGTAAATTCAATTTCCCTGCCATAGTTAGAACTTTATAGCTGCTGAGATCATTTCTCCGGCTGTTAATCATGCAGAAATCCTCAAGCAACGAAATTGAAAAGTGAAGTTACAGAACATAATACGGCTCCTGTAGTTGCTTCCTTCTCATCACGCGGTCCAAATAAAATTGCACCTGAGATTTTGAAGGTTTGGGAATTGTTATGACTATCAGAATCTTTGCATATCTTTATGTTTTGGGCACGACGGAAGGGGTTGCAAAGTGCTGCCTTTTAAGTTATTCCATTGTACTTGTCATATATGTTTCTGGTATTTTCTATTTGCCACAGCCGGATATAAGCGCACCAGGAATAGAAATATTGGCTGCATATTCTCCAGTTGCTTCTCCATCAGATAATGCTGATGATAAGAGGTCTGTGAAGTATAACGTAGTGTCTGGGACCTCCATGTCTTGTCCACATGTTGCTGGTGCTGCTGCTTATGTTAAATCATTTCATCCAAATTGGTCTCCTTCAGCCATCACATCTGCTCTAATGACCACTGGTATTATTCACTTCTCGAGGTCTTTTTATACTTTGTTTCTCATTAGCCTACCACATGAATTTCATTTGTTAAACCAGTTATTTAGATCACTATTTACTCTTCCCTGCACAGCTTTGCCTATGAACACTGCCATGCATGCAGATGCTGAATTTGGATATGGAGCAGGCCACATAAACCCGATAAAAGCTGTAGATCCTGGTTTTTTGTATGAAGCTACCAGAGACGATTATATAAGAATGCTGTGCAGTATGAATAATACTCATTTCAGTAAATGTCCGCGGCACATTGAAGGATCTCCAAAGGATCTGAATTATCCTTCAATGGCAGTTCGAGTTGAAGAAAACAGGGCTTTCACTGTTAAATTTCCAAGAACAGTCAGAAATGTTGGACTCGCCAAGAGTTCATACAAATCAAACATCACAACAGGTTCTCAGATTAATGTTATGGTGGAGCCAAGCATTCTGTCGTTCAAGTCGGTGGGTGAGAGTCAATCATTTGTTGTCACAGTGGCTGGGAAAGGATTGCCAGCAAATTCCATGGTATCTTCATCACTGGTTTGGAATGATGGCACGCATAGTGTGAGAAGTCCCATTGTGGTTTACACAATTAAACCTTCAAACTGAATGCCTTCATCGCATTTTATTTTCTTTAAATGGCGAATGATTTTTCTTTTTCAGTTTCAAATCTGAAAATCAAAGTATGATGAAAAGTTGTCTTCTATTTAGAGATTGAATAGAATCCAGCGGTTGTTTTCTTTTTCAGTTTACACAATCAAGTCCCATTTCAGCTTTATGTAAAACTTTAGAGATTGAACAACCCTATCCTCACTATATGCTGCTGAGTGAGAATCTTTCTAATAATGGCAAGACAATATTACAAATATTTGACCAATCGTACAATAAATTTACTTTCAATATATTAGTCTCCTAGAAATTTCGTTGCTGATATAAAAATAATCTTTTCGTGTCCAGCACCAATGAAAGCTCTGCTCGCTAGCAATTTCCTTTGAGAAAATCTCACCCACGAAAATTATTCCTCCTCTTCACTAAATATATACCATAAATCAAGACAAAGAACCGGATTAAAGGAGTGAAATAATGTATTGTATCTCATTATTGTTTCGAACACATTAATGAACTCATCTGGCAAATGTCAGCAGGTATAGAAATAAAAGATTATGAAATATTGTGTGTACCCATCTTAGGTAAGAAAATAACAAGATTCTGCAATATTAGAATTATTATTCTTTTGCTTAACTGATAGGAATATATTCCAGTTATGCTCGAAATTTATTCTTGACGTATTAAGAAATCTCAGGTTTAATTCTATAGAAGCACTGTTCTCATGGTGAGAAAATTTCATTGATGGCTACTGAATCCTTGACTCTGCCCAATCCAACATATAAAATACTCCTCGTTCCCTTCAGGTTTGAGCAAAAAACAATGGCGCAGTACGGATCTATCCCGCTCTGTATTCTTACACTAAGCATTAGTGTATTGTTATGCAGTGCTACTGGTGATGATAGAAAGGCAAGTGCATGTCTTTGCTTTTTCCTTTGTTCTTGCCATGCATGATAACTTGAGGGGATGAGATTTTCTTCTCTTTTTTTTTTAAGACTACGTTGGATTAACTATGTTTATAAAGCAGGAATACATAGTGTATATGGGGTCACTTCCAGAGGGTGAATACTCGCCATCATCTCACCACCTCAGTTTGCTTCAAGAAGTTGTTAAGGACAGGTTGAAATAATTTCCAAATTTCAAGATTAGTAGTTCTTTTACCATTCTTGTATAAATGTTGCCTTTCGCTTGTTTCTCCCTGCAGCTCTTCTGAAAATGTCCTTGTTAGAAGTTACAAAAGGAGTTTCAATGGATTTTCTGCAAAGCTCACAAGTGAGGAGGCACAAAAGCTAGCAAGTGAGTTTTGCCAACACTTTTTTTTTTAATGTTTCACATAAATCACATGTATTTAATCGGTCTTTTTATTTTTTACATGATGTGGCATGCAGGTAAGAAGGAAGTTGTCTCTATTTTTCCGAGTACAACTCTCCAACTTCAAACAACAAGATCTTGGGACTTTATGGGTTTCAATGTGACTGCAAGTGGAAAACGAGGCACTCATAGTGATCTTATTGTTGGTGTCATTGATACTGGAATTTGGCCAGAATCAGAGAGTTTTAATGATGATGGTTTCGGCCCTCCTCCCAGGAAGTGGAGGGGTGTCTGCGAAGGCGGCGAAAACTTCACTTGCAACAAGTAATACAGTTCTTTCCATAAATTAAACAGTGCATTCTATAGTCACTGAATAATTTATAGCTTGTATAGGTTAGTTGTTGGTAGAAAATTCCTCAGCTATACAGATGCTATTGATCTAACATTGACAATATAGGATGGTGTTTTCAGCAAAATCATTGGAGCTAGACATTATTCATTTTCGTCTGCAAGGGATGATCTAGGCCATGGATCACATACCGCCTCTACAGCAGCTGGGAACATAGTAAAGAAAGCTAGCTTTTATGGACTGGCACTAGGTACTGCCAGAGGAGGGGTACCCTCAGCGAGAATTTCTGCATATAAAGTATGTGGTCCAGGTTCATGCCAATCAAGCGATATCCTTTCCGCATTTGATGATGCAATTGCTGATGGAGTTGATATTATAACAATCTCGATTGGAGCAAACCAAGCACAAGAATTTGATACTGATGTCATTGCAATCGGTGGTTTTCATTCAGTGGCGAAAGGAATTCTTACTTTACAATCTGCAGGAAATGATGGTCCTGTATTAGGATCAGTGGCAAGTGTGGCACCATGGATATTCACTGTTGCTGCAAGCAGCACGGATCGTCGGATCATAGACAAAGTTATTCTTGGGAATGGAAAGACATTAGTCGTATGCATCCTTGAATCTATTCTTTTAATCAATTACTCGATCCAATCATACACAGATTCGCACTCGCATTTAACCACATCTATAAGCACGCATATATGCATTCATGCATGTATGTATTTGTATCTGCACTGAAACCAGTGTGTGGGTATTATTTCTAACTACCAGGTTTGTGAAAACAGGGGAATTCTGTTAATTCTTTCAGTCTAAAAGGAAAAACGTTTCCTCTGGTGTACGGTAAGGTTGCATCAAGAGAATGCAAGCATCTCGAAGCAAGGTGAATCTTGATGGTCATTTCTTTTATTTTAATTTCTAAATGTTAAAAAAAGGTCCATAACTTGAATTCTGAGTTGGCATTGATTTTCATATTTTCAGCCTTTGCTATAGCGGCTGTTTAGACAGAGCTTTAGTTAAGGGAAAGATTGTAGTTTGTGATGATGTGAATGGAAGAACTGAGGCTAAAAGAGCAGGAGCTCTTGGCGCGATCCTTCCAATTAGTTTTGAGGATATTTCCTTTATCTTACCTTTGCCTGGATTGAGTTTAACAGAAGACAAACTTAATGCTGTCAAGTCATATCTGAATTCCACGAAGTATGTTTTCTTTTTCGCTGAGCAGCATCCATTCCATTAGAACTTTGCATTTAGTTCCTTCAAATGATGTGATCCTTGTGTGTTTATAGGAAACCTTCAGCAAACATATTAAAAAGTGAAGCCATTAAGGATAATGCTGCACCTCAAGTTGCTTCTTTCTCTTCTCGTGGTCCAAATCCCATCATATCAGATATTTTGAAGGTAGGTATTATAGTTTTCTTTTCTATATTTTTTGTATTTCAATTTGCTCATATATGGATCAAATAAACTGCAGCCAGATGCCAGTGCCCCAGGTGCAGATATCTTGGCTGCATTCCCACCTGTTCTTTCACCTACAGACGACACTGCAGACAAGAGGCGTGTTAAGTACAGTGTGATGTCTGGAACCTCCATGGCTTGCCCTCATGCTGCCGGTGTAGCGGCTCATGTTAAAGCAGCTCACCCTGATTGGTCTGCTTCAGCTATTAAATCTGCTATTATGACTACTGGTAATCTTGTGTAGTCACTCTAGTCCTTTTCATTTCTCTCAGCCAGTTATATCACTAGAGAATATGAATACGTAGATCACGTATCTTTCGGTTCCATTATGTAAAAAAGGTTATATGCAATTACCAGCTTTCTTTCTATGATTCTTTTTTTTTCAATTTTCAGCTTGGCCCATGAATGTTACTGAAAGATCAGATGGAGAATTTGCTTTCGGATCTGGGCATATAAATCCAGCAACAGCCATTCACCCTGGACTTGTTTATGAAACACAGAAGAGTGACTACATACAACTGCTCTGTGGCCTGGGATATACTGCAGAGAAAATCCGGCAAATCTCAGGAGACAACAGCAGCTGTAGTAAGGCCGCTAGAAACGCCCTGCCAAGGGATTTGAATTACCCTTCAATGACAGCTAAAGTTGCAGTGGAGGAGTCCTTCACAATTAAATTTCATAGAACAGTTACAAATGTTGGCAGGGCAAACTCAACCTACAAGGCAAAAATCTTCTCACGTTCATCACTCAAGATCAAAGTTGTGCCTGAAGCTCTCTTCTTCAAGTCCTTGAAAGAGAAGAAGTCGTTCGCTGTAACTATTGTTGGTCGAGATTTGACACATAACTCAATTCTGTCTTCATCGTTGGTGTGGTCTGATGGTTCTCACAGCGTGAGGAGTCCAATTGTTGTTTACGTAGGGGAAGATGAATTTACAACCCCATCAGCTTATAATTAGCATGCTTGCCGTATCCAATTCCAGTGTACTCTTGAAATAATGTAGACTTCTAATTTGCACCACTTATGATATGTTCAATTTCTAGGGCAACTAATACATCCAAGCTTGTAATTTCTCATGAACAAAAATGTTACAAATTATCATGCTTTGTACTCCGTCTACACGAGTTTTGTTACAGATACGAAAAGTAATCTTCTAAAAACTCCAGCACATTTGATGTTCGAAACCAGTTCACAGAGATACACGGACATGTTAAAAGAATAAACCAGCCATGATCTTGACCTAAATCCCAGCCACCCAACGAGCCAAATTATGGGATGAACGTTTGTTTTGGGACTGTTTCCTCATTCTGATGCCTGTAAGCTTTCCTGAAGTCTCGGATAGGCCATGGATGTATCCTTTGAGCACTCTTCTTGGAAACATGCTTTATATGGACTATGTAACGCTTTCATGTTTAGTTTCTTTTTAATTCCAACCTTGAAATTTTTTTATTCAATTATTTTTATCTAATTTTATGAGATAAAATTTTAAATTATAATAAAAGAATAAAATTAAAAGAAAAAACCATAATGTAAAATACAAAAAAAAAGCATGACTAATCTTAAAGTTCTTGGAATTTTAATTTGATCTAAAAGTTTGAAAAATCATTGTGTTTGAGAGATGAAAGAGAAAGTCACTTGAGAAATGATAGAGAAAAAAAAAGTTGTTAGTTAAGCACAATTCAATAATAATAAAAATTAATTTTAATATTAATAAGTTCTATTCATTGAAAAGAATTCCATAAAAATATTTTTAAATAAACATCTTGTCGGAAAAAAAACAAATTAAAGTTCAAAGATATTTTTTTTCATTGATTTTGTATTTCTAAAATGATTTAAGGGTATTCTAAGTTGATATATTAATTTATTAACATAATAATGATGTTACTTTAGATCTTTTTATATTAAAATAGGTTCAAAAATAAAGTTTTGAATTAAAAAATTACAGTCTAATTTTTCAACCACTTTTCTAATGGTCAAAAATCAAACAAGCAGATGACATATTTTTCATTGCAAGTGACACATTTGCCATCCTAAGTAACACTATAACACTTTGACTGTATTTATTTTTTTTATTTTTGAGATAAAAAGATATATAATATGTTGTTTATCTTTAAAAAAAAAAAGAGATCATACACACATGTATGATCTTTTTTTTTAAATAAGTCAAACATGATGACCCATTTAGGTCCCCACCTAACAAGGATATATGACCGTTTTTTTTTTTACTTTGTTTTAAATTTGATAAATATTGATTGATTATATATTTCATTAGATTTTTATGATTCAGAGTATCATTTTCTATTTAATCCTTTTGAATTTCATATTCAAAGTTGCGATCAGACCTATTCAATAAAAAAAATTGATTCAATACATTTTTTATGTATTCATAGATGCTATATTGAATTTCAATCAAATTTTGCATCAATCTATATTGATTGACCGCCTCAATTATGTTGTTGTTAGCAAATGCCACTCTTTTTTGTTTTGAATCTTCCGCTCTTTATGTATTTTTTTTCTTTTATATTATTGAATTCCATGAAAATAATTAACTTTAAAAAATATGTTCAAAAAACATCATTTTTAAGAATGAGATTATAATTTTTTTTCCAAAATTATTGTGCACTTTTTTATGCTGCCCTTTGTGATTTGAATTTCTTAAATTATGGATTTTTATTATATTTTTATTAAATGAAGTGCATTGTTAAAAAAGTTATATATATATATTTTTTTTTTACGTGTGATGTCCGGGCCAGCTTACGCGCACCATGACTAATCCACACGACTCACTGAACATCCTGCAAGCCCAGTGAACAGGTAAGGCACCGTGGGGATGACAGGCGTGCATGGTGAGATTCGAACCCCTGATGCAGAGGAAGAGGACAAGCCCCTTTCACCACTAGGCTAGAACCTCACTTGCAAAAAAATTATATTTTTATTAAATGAAGTGCATTGTTAAAAAATTATATTTGAAAATACTTGTACTTGTATCATTGATTTAAATGATGTATTGTAAACCTATTTTAACTTTTTCTTCTTAGTTTTTTGAACTTAATATTACACTTATATAAGATATAGATACATCTTATGTGAGTTTAAAAAATTAAAAATCATTTAATAAAATTAAAAATATTTATTAAAATATCTTAATATGTTACAATTATTATTCTATATCTCAAAATCACAAAAATAAAAGTTTACCAAATACTATCCAGTTACTTTAAATGTGTATAAATATATAATAATAAGACTTATCAAAGATTCAAATAATCAATTTTTACTTCACTTCATATCATTGAAAAAAAAAATCAGTCAGGGTAACACATCGCATCAAATAGCAAACAACCTAACCATAGACTATTCTTCTCTTTCTTAGCTTATATATGTTGTCATAATTGCATGTTCCTAAAAAATACAACAAAATCCAATAAAAATTTGAAAACACATTGATATTTTTGGTTTTTGCCAGGTACAGAAAGAAAAGATTAGAGAATTATTGTGTGCATTTATGTATATATATACACCATAGATATATGATCATGGATGTGATTCCTTTCATGGAAATGTTGAAGCGAAAAGAGCTGGTGCACTTGGGTAAATCCTGTCAAGTGACGACGTTGATGTTCCTCAAGTGGTACCTTTGCCTGCATCAGCTTTAAGCTCCAAAAATTACGATGCAGTCAGGTCATGTATGAATTCCACAGTGTATGAGTTTCCTCGTCAAGAAGTCTTTAACTAGTCTATGAATCTTTCCTCGTTTCTTCTTTCTTTACAGAAAGCCTCTTGAAAACATTTTAAAAAGCGAAGTCATCAAGGATTTCGCTGCACCTGCAGTCGCTTCCTTTTCTTAACGTGATCCGAATCCCTGCACGGCACCTGATATTATCAAGGTGTGCCTGTCATTGATTTCTATCCTGAAAATGTCGTTTTTCATTTCAGAATGCCTATATTTAGTGAAAATGATGCCAGATGTAAGTGCCCCTGGTGTAGAGATTTTGGCCGCATACGTACCTGTTGTTCCACCCTCAGAAAGTCCTGAAGACAACAGGCTCGTTAAATACAATATTATGCCTGGAACCTCCATGTCATGCCCCCATGCTGCTGTTTTAGCAGCTCATGTTGAAACATCTCACCCTGATTGGTCTCTATTTTAGCTTTGTGAACGTTACTAATTTTCACATCCTGCAAAAAGAGTAGCATATTAACAACATTGAATTCTTCTTTCTACTATAATTGAAACCCAACATTATTTGAGAAAAGAAACTTTACATTCACTAATCAATGAAAAACCGAAACCCAAAATTATTTCTGAAAAGAAACAAGAAAATCTTTTCCATAATCCCTTGAGATAACTTCTATTTTTTCGTTGTAATTGCTCTTGTTTTAGCTTCTCGTAATCTTTCACAAATCCTCAAGACCATATCCAAGGCACCCCATGTGCTTTAAACCATAAAAACACCAAGATCCAGTCGAGGAATCCATGCTTTAAACATCTCTAATTAAATTGTCCTAGGACAGCCCCACGCATCCAAGCAGCCCCATGCCAGTGCAGTACTCACCTTCACACCAACGCATAAGCACCATAACAGCTAGCATCTGGATCAAAACCCTAAACCAACCCTACTCTATTTCTTTTTCACGCGAATCACTTCATTCTTCCGCTATTGTCACCTCCACTAATTGAAGAGCGTTATAGTACTTGTTATTTATAACTAGTAATGTTCACAAGGCTAAAATAGACAGCCATTTGAGGAGGAGGAGCGAGGAGGAATGCTACTGAGAAAAATCCTACTTGCTAGCTATTTGTCACGATCCCATCACTAGTTTCATGACCATCATATAAATGAGGTTTCTCTCCAGGTTTTTTAAATATGTGAACTCAAATTTATATATATATTTTTTAATTTAACTCAATCAGAGTTATATATAATTTTTAATTTAACTCAATTAGAGTTTTACATCATATTATTTATTATCATAACTAATTTCATAATTTATATATTAACATCTTAATACAAATTTAATAACTATAAAGCACACTAACTAGAATAATAGAATAGCATTAATAACAATAAAAAAATGTTAAAAGTCCAATAAAAACAGCATGCTATAAAAGTATATGCTTAAAATAAATAAATAATGTGATGATAAGTTTAACAATTCAGTAAATAAATAATATTTAATATATTATTGTATATCATCTTGTATTATGTGATAATGAAACCATTATATTTAATTAATAAAAGGCAATTGGTTATCTCTTTAAATGGCGTATTAGTGTAGAGCTAGTACTATTATTGAATAAAAAAATAAATAAAAAATTTAAAAGAAAAAAAAAAGTTGAGACAGCTGAACTATTTATTTTTATTCTTTATTTTTTATTAATTGTTGATAAAATATATACAAGTTTGGCTTTATTTTCATAAATAGATAATAATAATTAAAAAATATCTTAAGACAAGACTAGTTAAAAAATCAATATATACTAAACATGATGCGATCACTTATCACAATTGAGTTACTTCCCCAACTAATTTTGTATGTGTTGCGTTGTGCTGTGCTGTAAAATATTGTTATTAATTGAAATCAAAGAAATATTTGGTAACTAATTAGTGTGTTGTGATTATAAATATTTAAAATAGCTAAATAATATTTAGTTAAATTGTACTCCTATTCTTTTAGGACATAAAATGACAAAATAAGGACTCTAATAAAAATTATTAAATTAATATATTTTATTTATGTTAGATATGATTTATGACTTCTTAAATTTACATAATACGTGAAAGTGTTTTTTTTTAATAAAAGTAACTTTTAAGTTTAAAAAAAAATCAGTAGAGTGATAATATATATAGACACGTCATTTTAATAAAATTGGTATATAAAAAATTAAAATAGATTATATAAAACACTAGTATATATGTATGAGTGATTTAAAAAAGAAATATTAGGAATGTTGTCATGCTTTGTTTAAAAAATATTTTTTTAAAAAAAAATATCACCTACTTTGATTTTAAAATAAAATAGATATTAACCAAACACTGCTTGTAGATAAAAATAGGTAAAATTAGAATAAGTATCGATTTAAAAGTATAAAAATACCTAACAAGCTCTAAGTAGAATACCATAATTACATTGAATGCTAATTGTATTTGTATTTTATTATCTACTTCTGTGTAACTAGTTTTGACAAGTTGAATATTTAGTGCCAAAATTCACGATTCCATCGATCGATCCTTGCATGATTTATTCTTCTTTCAAATTGTTTTTTAAGGCAACCTTTATTAATAAAGGAAGCCTCGCCTAATCTAATGCTAAACATGTAATAATTAGGAGAGAAAATCGTCCCCGCTAGCCTTAAATCTTTTCAGACCATCCTAAACAAAATTTCAATATCAAGAAATCAGGGAGTTAATGCGAAAACAGACATGGTAGGGGAAATCGACTCTATGCTCGTTCCTAGATCTCCTTACGTTTTACTATATGAAATTATTGTTTTCCTAATTACTTTCGATAGGACAAATACAACGGAGGGAGATGATTTTAATTTATGCAAAATCAATGCAAGAATATTAACTATATATATCAACGAAATCATTGCATATCTGCAGAAGATATTAGAGAAGAAAGCCAGAATATATTCTTACTCGAACACATCTTTCTACCAGTACTTGACACTGATTGTTGTTCTTGACCAAAAAGGAAAAAACAAGAAACAAAAATGGGTTTTACTCGGATTTTGTTCTTGACACTGCTTTTTGTTTGGGCTGCCGATGTTCAATGTCAAAACGTCAAGATTTTCAACGTGAAGAAATATGGTGCAATCCCTGATGGCAAGACTGAGAATAGCAAGGTGAATCCTTCTTTTGATGATATGCATAAACTACATATATAATTAATCAAGTATCTTTTGCTTTTTAATATATATATATATATATGCGCGCGCGCGCATTCATGTTGTTTGATCTTCTGTTTAGGCGTTCGTGGAAGCATGGAAAAATGCATGTGAATGGAATGGAAAGGCTGTGGTTTTGGTGCCAGCAGGAACATACCTGCTAGACTCGGTGAAATTTGAGGGCGAATGCAAGGGTTACATGATATTTAGGTTGAAAGGGAATGTAATGGCCGTGAGCAAACTGAAGGATATTAACCAATGGATTACTTTCAAATATGTTAATGGCTTAACTTTGACCGGTCGTGGCACCTTCGATGGCCAAGGATACAAGGTTTGGCCTTGTAAGACAAGCGGACGATGCCAAACTCTTCCTATAGTAAGTTCATCGTTCTTTTCTCTGAGAATTTTCTCTTCTTTTTACATTATACTGTCTTTGATGCTAAATACTAATCGAAACGTGATTTTTTTTCCCAATTAAACCAAATAACAAGAGGTCTTCTTGCTAGCCTGTTTCATTTTCTGAATAAAACCATATTAAATTTAACGAGAATAACTATACCTATATAATTAGCCAGACATAATAATTAGAACTCTTTGAAATATACAATTCTGATCTATTAATGCATTTTTTTCTCAATATCTTCTATATGTGGATTAAGAAATTGATTTGATTGTTGTTTTTTATTATATTTTGGGAAGTCTTTAAGGCTTGAATTCATCAGAAATGGGAAACTGCAAAACATAAGATCAATCAACAGCCAAAATGCCCATGTTTCCATCTTTGCCGGCAGCAACTTGAATATCACTAATGTCAAGTTGTCTGCTCCTCAAGATAGCCCTAATACTGATGGGATCAAGATTAGTTCCTCAGAAGAAATCAGGATTACACGCACATCAATCAGTACAGGGGATGATTGTGTTGCCATACTCAATGGAAGTAAAAACACTCACATTTCTCAAGTTTTCTGTGGCCCTGGACATGGAATCAGTGTTGGGAGTATGGGAGGGAATACAGTTATAGATAATAAAGACATTGTGGTGGGGTTAGCCGTGACGAACTCCACTTTTACCAATACCAGCAACGGTTTAAGAATCAAAACATGGGCAACTCGCTATGAAGGTCTTGCTTCTGGTTTCACTTACGAAGACATCATAATGAACGACGTCGAACATCCCATTATTATTGATCAGCAATATTGCCCTAGTTCTTCCTGTGATTCCAAGGTATTAATTTGATTGTCTTTCTATTAATTAATAAGCTTTTTCCAGTTTTAATCATTGAACTGACACTGTAATCCATCACCCTCTTCCATTTCTTTTCTTTGCAGACTGCTTCACGTATTCAAATCAGGGATATTACATACAGCAACATTAGGGGTACTTCGAAGTCGAAGGCAGCAGTGACATTAAAGTGCAGCAGCATCGTTCCATGCAACAATATAGTGCTGAAGGATATCAGATTGGTGTATACAGGAAATCAAGGTCCTGCAAGTTCAATATGTTCTAATGTCCATGGTTACTCTTATGGCCATCAAAACCCACCCCCATGCTTTCGCTCGGCTTAGTTTATATCCATTATATGTGTTTGCTAGGGCCTCGCCATGAATGAAGAGTTGCGTTTTAGTAGCTTAATCGATGTATGATATCAGGCTGTACTTTAGTAACCTTGCATGGTCGGGGGCCAAATCGTTTATCTTTAAATTAAATAATATTTATTATTGGGTTCATTTTATTACTATTTCAAATTTATTTATATAGATTGTGATCACTAACTATATTTTATGAACCACGATGTTTGCTTGCTAACAATAGCGAGTATTTCTTTTTATCTTACAATTTATTTTTAAAAAATATTTTTTTACTTAAAAATACAATAAATTAATTATTTTAAAGTGTTTTTACATTATTTTAATATAATAAAGTAAAAAATAAAAAAATATTTTGAAACACTTTTAAAAAATATTATACACTATAATATCAAACACGTACTTCAAATAACTAAAGAATTACAGAATTTGTCTATTTTTAAATTAAATAAAATAGCATTTATTATTTTAATCTTTCTATAACAAAACCTTTGCAAAGTTTAAAAAATATAAGTGAATCGAATCATATGCTATAATTTATCTAAAAGAAAAAAATATATAGGATATGATTCGTAATTAATGAAAAAATCAAAAAGGTAAACATCTTAAGAAATTGAACTTTATATTGATGCAATGAATGTTTTCAAGACAAGGTTCTCAAATATTATACATTTAAAGGTATAAATATTTTAGAAAATAAAAAATATTTGTCTCAAAAATAATAAAAGATAAAGCTTTTTTCCTTTTTAAAAAATAAGAAGTTGATGACGAGAGAAATCACACGAGTCGAGCCCCGGAAATATACGACGTCGTTTTGTTTTTTAACGTAGTTTAATTAAAACGAAACCACGGCTTTCTTCTTCCCCACAGGCCTCTGGGAGCTGCTGCGGTTCCAAATTGCAATACAAAAACAGAAACGAATTCGTTTTTTGTGACCCAACCCCAATCAATTCTTTTGCAATGTTAACTCGAGCTCTTTCGAGGTCAAAAATCCCAAATTTCAGTAGCATGATAGTTATCCTTCAAAACCTAACTACTAAACAATCCATTATAGGTCAAACGCCATTGCCACTCTCAAAAGCCTCAAATATCCAATCTTTTTTAGTTCCTGCTGGGTTGCGGCAATATCACGATGGAAGGCCAAGAGGGCCACTCTGGAGAGGCAAGAAGCTGATTGGAAAAGAAGCCCTTTTTGTAATACTTGGATTGAAGAGGTTTAAAAATGATGATGATGACAAGCTTGACAGATTTATTAAGACACACGTTTTCAGACTTTTGAAACTGGACATGATTGCTGTTTTGTCTGAGCTTGAGCGACAAGAGGAGGTTTCTTTGGCTGTTAAGGTTGGACTTTTGTTTTCTTTTAGTGTGAATATGTGATGTCTGTGAACCGTTTGATACAATGCTTCAAAGAAATGTTGACTTCATGTTCAGTTTATTTATTGTCTTGTGTGATTTATGCTGTGGATGTTGGTTATTTTCTTGGGTTAATGAGTAATTTATTGATTTTGCAGATTTTTAGAGTGATTCAAAAGCAAGATTGGTATAAGCCGGATGTGTATCTCTATAAGGATTTGATTATGGCATTACTGAAAACTGGAAAAATGGAAGAGTCAATGAAGTTATGGGAAGATATGAGAAATGAGGATTTGTTCCCTGATTCCCAAATGTATACCGAAGCCATTAGAGGCTACTTGAGGGATGGGTCTCCTGCTGATGCAATGAACATATATGAAGACATGAAGAAGTCACCAGATCCTCCTGAGGAGTTGCCGTTTAGGATTCTGTTGAAGGGGCTTTTACCACACCCCCTTTTGAGGAATAGAGTAAAGCAAGATTACGAGGAGCTATTTCCAGAAAAACATGTTTATGACCCTCCAGAAGAGATATTCGGAATGCTCTGAGGTTTGCTTTATGCTATTGATTTCAGTTCTTTAACTTGTATTGCAGATTGCATTCATGTTCGGAGGATGTAGGTTATAGCATGTTTAGCTCCAATAGACACAGCGTTGCAACAGCAGGGTTCTTCATGAACCAAAATCATAAAAAATAATAATGAAAAACTTGGGGTGAACAAGTTGTTTTCTGTAAGTTTTTATGGCCAAGATCTTCAACTGAAATGATGTTGTTCATGCACTAAACTCTTTATTTTAAGGAAGAACTCCTTTTGATACTTTTGTATGCTTGTTCATGTATGCATGTGATCCGCTGGTTGTTTTGTGACTAGAGAACAAAACATCTGCAGTTTGTTTTTGTGTTTACTAGTCAGTTCATCCTTCGTAAATTGCTTCATGTGATGTAATTACAAAAACGGAACTCACAGTTCTCACTGAACTGCTGAAGGGGTAGAGCTGACTTTCTACTGTTAATGCAACTGAAAACTGATTCTTTTATTTCCATAAATTGAAAGTTTTATTAATTTCAGGGCCTCATATGGTCCACAGTTCGTGGACTTTCCTCAGCTGCTTAAAGATAGCAGCAAATGACCTAATATGACAGCATTTCATACTGCGGAAACAAAGAGGTTGCATTTGCGTGCAAGGACACATCGCACTGCTGTTCTGTTTCAGAGTTTGAAACTCCGTGGTCTATAAACATTTTGTTTTTTGGTGGGGTGGATTATGGGGAGCCTTACTGCGATGCCCTAGGTTAGATTTTTCCGTATATTTATAATTAACAAAGAGCTATGTCATGTGTTGCTGCGATGGAACTGTCTTTAATCATCTCATCCCAGCAGCTTCTTTTGGGTTGTACTTATTTCAGCCGTTGATTCGTTTGAACCTGAAACTTTACGGCATGAAGTTCGCCAGCATGTCATAATCGTGCATCTTATAGACGTGTTTTTCGATAATGTGGCCATAAACCATAATAAAGCAGTTAGGTTTTCTGATTTTCAATTCTCCGAGATTTTTAATGAAATCATCGGGGCTTTGGTCCCTAAGCTTCTAAAACTATATAACAGTACCTGAGGTTTTACGCTATGTGACGGCTCTAGTCCTTCTGTAGCGTTTATGTCTCTTCAGTCTGATGAACTAATGTGTCGGTTTTGGAAGCTTGAAGACTATGGAGACATAGCCTTGCAAACTTTAAGGACATAAATTTTATTTTTTTTTTCTTAGATTTAAAACGTATAATTTAATTTATTTTTTTTTTCTTAGTGCTCGTTAAATGCATATAACAAAGCCTAGAAAAATGAAAAAGAAAAGGACTCCTTATCAATAGAAGTGTTTGACATTAAATTTTTTTTCAATTATAATTTTTTATAATTAATTAAAATATCAAAACAGATTTTATAAGGCCATCCACAGCAATACACAGTAAGACTCTGATACATGACAAAAAGGATAAATTAAAGGTAGAAATAAATAAAGTGAGGTGGCCTTAATTTGTGCTTTGAATTGAATGAAACCCAGATGGCTTTTGCGATCGAAAGAAAAATGTGTGGATCGATGGTCCAAGGATTGAAGAGATCCACAGAAATTCTTTGATTAGATAGATTCATTCGGACTTGCAAGTGATCAAGGCGTGATCATGTTTACTTCTTCCAGCACCACAACCAGATTATCCAGTACGTAATCATGTTGAAAGCTACTAGCACTTGTTAGCAATTTGCAACAAAATTATACTAGCCAACTTCCAAGTAAAAGACATGGTTTATGGTTTATGGGCAAATTAAATTTATTAAAACAACATTTATTTAATGGTTTTTTAATAAAAAATAATTTAAAAAACATTTTGTTGAATAACAAAACATCCTTCTTGGCTAGTTAGTGATCGCTCGCCCTTTGTGAATCCATGATGTTGATAATTAAGAATATATATATATATATAAACGCAGATCCAGGAAATTTTTCCTCCTAAGCTATTAAATAAATATATAATTTTTTCAGATTAATTATTAATTCATATATATAAATTTTTGAAGTTAATAGTAAAAATTTTATTCAAATACACTACTTAAAATATTTTAAAAAAATAAAAAATACATAAAATTAAAGTGAAAATAAAAATAAATCTATTATTGAAGTTACATCTTTTAATATTTTGTGAAATATAATTTATCTATAATCGAATCTGAATTGATATTATAACAACACCCCAACTATAATAAAATAACAATCTTATATCAAACCTAAAATAAAGTAAATTCTCTTATTCTCTTAATTCTTCCTTCCTTAACTTGATTCTTTTTTAAATTAATATTTTATAAGTTGAAGTTTGTAAATTTACAAGGTTATTCTCTCACTTCACTTTTTTTTTCTTGGATTTTTTTATATTTTTTCTTTACTTTTCTTTTTTTTCCTATTCTATTTCTATCCAATCAACAACATATTTATTTTTTAATAGCAAATAATTATTTTACTCTTCATGAGTCATTTTGTTTTTATTTAATAGTTTTTTTTGTTAGCACTACCAAGCTTTTTTTGTTCTAAAATTTTAACCAAATTTTATTTAATATATTTTAAGATTTTTTTTTTAAATTTTAGCTTAATTTGATAGTTGGATTAAAAATTACATTTAATAGTATAAAACTTGTCAAGTTATGATTTTTTATCAAAATTTTAACTAGATTTTACTTAATATATTTTAAAATCTCTGATAATTGGATTGAAAATTACATTCAGTAGCATAAAACTTGTCAAATTATGATTTTTTATTAAATTTCAGAAATTTTCTAAAAATTCTAAAATTTTAGCTTCAGCTAAAATATTATATTAAAAGACTTCATATAAATTTTTAAATTTTTTTAATAACTTAATTATAAATTATAAATTATTTTTATAAAAAACTAATCAAAATACATTGATGAAATTTTAACACGAGCTAGAGTACATCCAAACCCTTAACATCTCTCCGTCCTTGTTGGTTTGTGGTAGAATATATATTTTTTTATAGAACAAGTAAAACCCTGCTCATTATATGGTAAAGTATCAACACTAAACAAGATTAGCAGGATCTTAACTTATCCCCAAAGAATAAATTTATCACAAAAATCTTACCTATTATCCATATGAAAGATATAGTACTACTTTAATTGTTATATAAGATACAGTACGCTAAGATGGCTACTTGTCAGCGTGATTTTTCCTGGATTATGATGTATTTTTAAAGTATATTTAACATGTTTTTTAATATTTTAAAATATTATGCAAATATAAACATAGGGTCAATTCTGTTGTGCTAAAAAATAAAAAAGACAGCAATCTTATCTAGTTATCTAAGGGGATCAAAAGATTGCAGATTTCTTCAAGTCTCTATCTCTCTCAAGGGCTTGGAAGTTATTATATCCATGAAGGATCACGCCTAGGGAGGGCCATTGGTTGGAACTTGGAAAAAAAAAAGAATAGAGTTTTCTGAGGTTTTAAGCTGATGTGACTCTACAGAGCAAGGGAGGGTCGATTTATCGGCATTGCTTGGTAGGGCACACGGCACAAATTGGGACGTCCACTTAGGATGCCAAGTGGACCCCATGAGACACTTATCCATTTGTCTTGAAAAAATAACATTATATATGCAGAAAGATCAGAGGATGTGAGTGAATCAACGAGGAAGAGAGTTGCAGAGAAAATCCCCACAAAAAGATATTATTTTATATGTATAAAGTAGTAGACGTGCAAGGGTGAAGCTACCTTCCTTCTTTTCTTTCTCTTTTTCAAAGTGATGAAGGCACATGGGCGGCACAATCAGTGCCGTCTAATGTAGGAGGGATTATGTATATATCTGTGGCTGCTCTCGTACTCTCCCCAAGATCTTATCCAAGTCTTTCTTGCAAGCTAGCTAGCTAGGTGGTTGTTGATAGAGTTACTTGGGGAGGTCAGGAAATAAGAAAATGGACAGTAACAAACAAGGGGCTTGTTTTTCTTCTTCTTCTTCATTCACAGCCGATCTTTTTGGCACCACTGAATCAGCACCAGTATCTTCAGCTGGGATTTTTGCTTCTATGTTTCCACCCCCGTCTACGGTATACTCTGGCATTAGTTATATATTCCATCCTCATGTCCTTTTTATGGTTTTTCTTTTGTTAATGTTATCTTGGCCAGAACTTAAATTTCTTGTGTGGAAAGCTCTGCTACTTTTGAATGTAACTATGTTGTTTAATTATGGATACTTTTGAAGTTTGTATTTATCTGCCACACTTCATGCTGTTACGTGGGTGTGACTTCATTTAATAACTGGGACAAGAACTGTAAAAATGAAGAGAAGGAAGGTTTATATTCGTCCAACTTGGAATTCCTCTTATCTAATTTTATTCTTAGTTTAATGGCTTCTTAATGTAATAGACTTTTCTTAAATATAGATATATACTATTTCATCTTGAACGGAAGTATGAAGATCAACTTTTTCACATCCTCTGCTTTATATAGAGCATCTTCATATTTGTTGGTATCTATGCTTGTAGATAGGTGGATGCTAGCCCTGATTAAGTTTGCTTAAACTTGTGTGAACTCCTCCCTCAGAATTCGGGCCACCGTCTAACTTGTTTTCAGGATTCAGGTTGTATGGAAGAAGTCTTCAGGCTCTGAGGTGACAGGATCTTGGCAAAAACAGTCCTATGGAAATCAAGCGTGGAACCCCAAACAAGAATCTCCAGGTTTGTGATTAGCTCTTGTTATATCTGACTATATTTCTCTTTAAAAAACTTCCATTGAGTTTAGAAGAACTTGTTCTGTCCTAATGCTCACTGTATGTAAGACCTTTTTTCACTCCCAGACAATGCTCTTGAATTGGTCAAGTGCTTGTTGGTGCATTTAGAGTTTTCATTAATATTGTTCAATTTAAAAGAAAAGCTAATTTCCTGATAATCTGTCTGTTTCCTAATAACAAAATAGCCAATAGCCAGGCTGCAAGCTATAGCATGCCAGACAAGGACAGAAATTCAGTTATCAAGGAAGAAAGAGTGGAACCATGTCATTTAAGTTCATCCCTTTACTACGGTGGACAAGAAAACTACTCTCAATCCCCAAGTACCCAAATGGCTGGATCATATCCCATAGTGAGTCTTTGATTAGTTGATGACTAATTCAAAACACTATGTTGTGATATTTTCAGCATGATAAAAGTAATAAGATAATACATCAAAGTAAATGTACTAATGTACTTTGTGAATTAATTAGTTCAAGAAAGATGGGGGAGAAGACGATCCTAACGGCAGCAACCCTCACAGTGCTTCCAGAGGAAATTGGTGGCAAGGTATCATGCTGCAGAAGAGCCTAGAAATTTACTAACTGAAGCTGCTGTTATAGACTAGAACTTACAGTTCTGATGTGCTTTTCTGCAGGTTCGCTTTATTATTAGGACCGTGCTTCCCTTGGCAAATGAACTCTCCACCTATTTTTAAAGGTACATCAATTCAATGCACTCCATTCCACATTGAATTACTATAGTTGTAGGCATTCGTAAGTGTTCTCTCTTTTGTTGTTTCAACACTTAATTCTGCAGAATTTTAAGAAATAGTTATAAACCTCTTTTAACTTTTGGCAATTCAGATAAAGTTGTTTCATTTCCTCTTGAAGCAGAAGCATGTTTCTTAAAATATTTGATACTACAGCAAATGTGCACATAATACAATGATTGTGGTGGTTGTATTTTTCCAATACCCCCATTTATCCACAAGGAGGGAGCGTGGTGATTGATGATTAAAGTATTAAACTAAATCAGCTAAAGAGATGTGATCGGACCTGCAGATAGAGAAATCGTGCTCTGAGCTGAGAAACTATAAATGAACTTTCTTCGTGGTTGTTTATCTAATTTGTTGTTTTATCTTGTTTATTTTGCAGGAATTCATGAAGCCTATGTGATAATTATGAAAGACGTGTGTGATAATTAGGTAGCTGACATGGAAAGATACTGTCAGCTATTTGCAATGGTTTTTAACGAGGGCCAAAACCATCATGAATTCATGTCACATGATTTCGATAGTTACAGTCTCAATAAATGTTCAGGAAGCTGCATAACACTCGCTACCAGTTTCTGCTCTTACCTAGGCTGTTCAATAAGGTTCAAATGCATTGCATTGAATTTTAGCCTCTTGATATTCAACTCCTAGTTTGTCAAGTTTATGCGTCATTAATGATGTTTGTAGAAATATATGAAAGGTAAACACAATAAATAAGCTCTCAATCTTCTTTTAATTGGATACGCTGAAATTTATAGCTTTGAACCATCAAGTTCACATAAGTACATTATAAATTGCTCCATGCTCCATTAGATAAATCATTCACTTACTGCTATTACACTCCTTTAAAATTCTCTAAAAATGAAGAAGATGAAGCTATTCCAGTGCCAAACTTGTCAATCAAGTTGTCAGGCAAAAACTTTTAGTTCATACAGATGTGAGGTTATCACAGTTGCATACAGAAAATAACCTCTCTTAGCTTTGGGTTGCGAAGTTCATTTGTAAAGGCATAGTTCTGCAGCAACTGCAAGAAAAGGTACCTTGTGAATTGTGATGAGGCCATGTGGTCTTTGATTTGTCCATGCTCGAGGCTAATGTGAATCTGCAAATTCAAAAACAATAGGAAATTGTGAGGGAACAAAAAAGACAGGAACGAGTATCAGTAGCAAATCACAAGCCAGTTTATCTTCATGAAATCATCGGCAATGAGCAATTACAGTGCTTACGAATTGTCACGGAAACTTTTGGCTTTGCTGCAGCTTTTTTGGATGTTTAGAAAGCATAAATAACGTAGTATGCTTTTTGTCCTGCTTTCTTCTTAAGGATTTATCCTCTTCGCTCCCTGAGTGCTTCAAGCTGACTGCATAGCACGAACCAGCATCACCTTGAACGAAAAAAAGAAGGAAATCTTCTTTTGATTATTGCATTATCAGCTCTCTCAAAAACTGAATTTGAAATGATGCTGCTATCTTAATTGAATGGAGATTGGTATTGACAATAATCCTCTCTTTTGCTATTTTCGTTTGATATGCAAAGGAATAGCCTTTCATATGCAGCTGCCATTTTCGTGGCAGTGAACAATTGCAACCCTCTCTGCCTAGAAGCTTGGCCTTTCATCTCCAGAACTTTTCTGCCATCTTCCCAAACCCTATAAAGTGCATTTTTCAATGAAACTACCACAGGTGAAAAGGTATAACCTATTTCTGTGCTAACAATCACGGATCCAGTAATGCTGGCTACCCTTGTGGACATCACTGACTTACCAGAAAGCATTGCTTCTAATAAAGTATGATCCAATCCCTGTGCTCGAAGAGTTGGGTTTACAAAAATATCTATTGCATTATAGAAGCTCGCCAGCTGAGCTTGTTCCAAAGGTCCCAAAACTAGTGTATTGGTCCCAAGATCTCTGTATCTATCACCCCAAGGACCATCTCCAGCAATCAGAACAACGGTGTTCTCACGAAACGTACCATTTTCCACAAGCATCTGCTTCAGAGCTTCAAACATTAAGGGGTGTCCTTTATCCTTCACTAACCTCCCTGCCATGCCTAAAACCAAAGATCTACTCTTTACAACCCCAAATTTCTGCTTAAATGCCTCACCTCTAGCAGGATCTGGCTTGAAAATCTCTTCATCCACACCATTGAGAATAACATGAACTCGTTCTTCTGGGATCATATAAATCCTTCTCAGTATATCTCCAGCATGATCACTAGTAGCGACATGGTGGGCATAGTGTGGAAAAAACCTGACCTCCTCAACAACCTTGGTAATTCTTTCAGTCAACGCATATGCTTGTTGTTCATCAGGATTCCGAAGAAGTTCTTGAATGATGTCAGTATGAATGGTTTCATATGCAATCCCGTGCCAAGTAACCGCTAAGTTGGTGAGGTTCCGTGACCGAGTATGCAACAGCCCAACACTTTCAGTGTGGACTATGTCAAAGGCTTTCCCAGTTGAGTTTTGAGTTTGAAATTGCTTCCAGACAATAGCTTGGTCCAGATAACCAGCAGCTGTAGGTTTTGAGAGGTGGAAATATAAGTTGCTCATCGGATACCTAGGGAAGGAGGAGTTGGAAGGAGAAGTGGTGAAAACGTGAAGCTCATGCCCTCTTTTGGCAAGAGCAAGATGAAGGGTCAGGGCATGCCGCTCAAGTCCACCTGCCAGAGATCTATGGGGCCATTTCTTGACAAAGAGTGCGATCTTAAGATATTTTGAAGGTAGTTTTGATGGAAATGAAAGATGATTCCATGCCGAAGGGAAAGAAAGGAGATTAATGGGTTGGTTTTCCTTCTGCGATATCATTTGGTTACTGTAGCGATATGAACTAGAGCATGGAAACCAAAAGAGGAATGAGACAAATGAGAAAGCAGATAGCAGCGCGATGGTGAAACAGAGACAACGAAAACTGAAGATCATAGCCATGGAAATGTCAAATGTGAGTTTTGATGCTATTGAACCTTTTTTTTTTCAAGAAACTAAAATAGGTAATAGGCACAGCATCGATTTAAAACATGAAAGCACTTATGAGATGAGGAGCCAAAAGGAAGGATCAATGCAAACATAACCAAGAAACTAATAAAAAAGCATTTTTTTAGTGTCAAAATCAGTTCGTGAATTGAAAGGCACCTGCACATGGGTTATCGGGAGTAGTACAAGAGATGCAAATCCCAGAACCGATCCATTTTAGAATTGTTTATGGGTTATTTCAAAGGAAGAAAAATTTTGGTTAAGCAATCACATCATGGATTGGCTACAGGGATTAAATTAGCCTGCATTGATTTCCTCGACTCATTACTACATTGCAATAAAACAAATTTCACGCCATTGTCACTGCCAACTCCCTGAAACATGGCAACTTCATACAAGCGACAGCAAGAAGCATTCCCGATACAAAATAAAATTAAAAACTGTGAAATCCAACAATACAATGTACCTAAACCATTAAATCACATCTAATAGCAGAACTGAGGACGGTACAATACTGCTTGTCGATCGTAGAAAGTCAAGTCACTGTTTTCAGGTTAACTAAAGACAGTTTCTTAGGAAACGTCATATTAGGAGCACTTGAGTGTGACAAATTGCAAATTTTATATCTTTCTACTCCACCAAGTCCAAGTTAAGTATGAATGGATTAAGATACACACTCGATCAACAAAAGTAAGCATCTTTCCCTCAATTTTTTTAATCAAAGATTCTCAATTTTTATTTACTAGTTCAGTTTCCAAGAGACCAATATAGGTCCATCTCACAACTTTTACATGTATGGGAAACAATTCATTGACAGCAAGATCAAAGAAAACAATATATATTGACATAGTAGCTAGCTAATTAATTCTTCAAATCTCCCTAAGCTAGCGAGTAAACGCATAAAGCATAAGAAAAACATATATTACCAAAGCCGAAGGGACCAAAATAACCAGAGGAGTAACCGCAGCAAATGTATGCAAACTCCCACAGCCCAGAACACCCAACTTTATTTGCACCAAGTCCACCAAAGCCATCATCAAGAACCCGCATCCAAAAACCGACCCAAACCCAGAAACCAAAGTCCCAGCCTGTAAAGCCACCAAGTTAACATGAGCCAGGGGGGCACTACGCACCACCCCATCAGAATCATCATCTTTGTTTGAATAAAAAATCTTGATGGTTTGCTTGACAGCCAAAGCAATGAGACTGGAGAAGAGAAAGGAGCTGAAAGAATAGACGTGGAAAGCGATGAGATCCTCGACGATGGAAGAAGAGGCGATGCAGGAAGTATCAGTGATAAGGGTGGTTGTGGGGTCAGGTGCCGTGGGGTACCATGCAAGACCAAGAAAGAGTGCTAAGGTGAATAAAGAATTTACATTGACG
Organism: Populus ilicifolia; assembly: GCA_015708895.1. Taxonomy (NCBI): domain Eukaryota; kingdom Viridiplantae; phylum Streptophyta; class Magnoliopsida; order Malpighiales; family Salicaceae; genus Populus; species Populus ilicifolia. Next base: position 334,842 of record SRLM01000278.1, on the reverse strand, counting down.
ATACCATCTAAGGCCATTATGTGGATTCTGGTAGTTGTAATTGTATGATTGTTACGTGACATTTTCGGAGAGGACGAAGGAATAGTGGCGGTGGTGGACCTGCTGGTGGTGTTGAAGGAGGAAATACAATGCACAGAGCATGTATTTGTGCATATAGAAGGATCGTTGAAGATAGGAAGTTAGGGATATCGTATAATGTTGCCTTGTTTGTGATAGCGTGTCTTTTCCTGCAAGGCAAGGGAATGATCGAACCGTGAAGATTTTGGAGTGTTGAGTGAAGAAACCAAAAGGCCAAAGGACGCTTTCATTGTTAAGACACCGTTAAGACACAGTTGTACTTTCACTGTGTGGTTGATGATGCTTCAGTGCCTTTTCAACGACATCCCGTTCAGTCAGTGTATCCATACATGAAAAAGACTTCCAGCCCATTCGATCTAGTGGGGTGCCTTCTTTATAAAAAAATTTAAATTTTTTATAAATTAATTTTTTTTATAATTTTAGATAATCTCAATATATTTATATTAAAAATAAATTTATAAAAATAAAATATATTATTATTTTAATATAATTTAAATATGTATATTTTAAAAACAATCATTACTAAATAAAACATCTTAGTAATAAAACATCATCATGTGTGAGTATAGATCATAATGGATGCATGAAATCTCTAAAAATACGCATGAAAAGAGCTGCAGTATAGTTTTATATTCTATTTATTTTTAAATTTAAAAAATTAAAAAATTATTTTTTAATATTTTTGAATTATTTTAATATAATATTTTAATGTAATGATATCAAAAATATTTTTTAAATATATATTATTTTAATACATTTAATAAAAAAAAATCTTTAAAAATCAAACACTACTCTGGAATATAACTTCATAACATTAATACAACCCCTAGCGGCTTGATATGCAGCCAGCAGGCTCCCTGTAGTTATGGTGTATACAAATACAGTCCAATGGTTTCGATTAAACGCATTTGGATGCTCGGCAGTTCGCATTTTAATTTTGCGACAGCCTCAAGTCCACTCCCTTCAAAATCAACATCAATTACAGTTAAAGACCAATCAAAAAACACCAAGTGTCATCCAATTCTCCTTAATGAAGAATTTAGTGGCAATGGGAAGCACCTGATTATATGATTCAAAATCACTCGTCATACATTAATATGGCAAAGACTAGTGTCATTAACCTAAACTCAACGGAAGATGATATTCACAGGTTAAATCATGATCTCATGTAATAGCTGGGAAATTCAGAGCGGGCTCTGTTACCCAAGGACTCGTTGAATTGCAGTTTTGACTGTTTTGCGCTAGCGACAGATTTACTTTTTGCGAGTGGGTTAAAAGTTTTATTTTTTAAAGTATTTTTTATTTATAAATATATTATAAAAAATATTTTTTATTTTTTAAAAAAATTATATTAATATGTAAAAATAATTTAAAAATAAAAAAATCAATAATTTTTAAAAAAACAATTGTACTCGATGCTAAATACCGCCAAAATAAATGACCATGCATGGTGTCACGGGGTTAAATTTTTCGCAACAAAATTCAACCCAGTGCGGCAGTCTAGTCCCAACTAAACTCAGCTTTACCTCCCCTTTTCACTCGTGTTTCCTACGACTATGTGTTTCGCTCACCTAACGAAGTTCCCACAATTATCAAGTCGTAAACAAAGAACAAACACAAGCAAGCACACGAGTTTTACAAGAATACCTCTCAACCTTTATTTATCTCATCAACAAAGGATTACACAATACAAGTGTGTGTGCTATGCACAAAAACTACATGCTACACAGCAGAGGCTTGGCAGCCTATTTATAGGCAAGTGTGAGGTGCTAAGCTCACTCATAATCCCTATTTTCAAGTCATAGTGGGGCACTTACTCCCCATGATCTCCATGATCCCTCATTTTCGGGGCATAGTGGAGCACTTGCTCTTCCATGAGCTTAGTGGCTTACATAGTGGAGCACTTCCTTCCCCACTTAGCTGCCACTTCCCCACGTTTTCCTCCCCCCATGATACAGCCATATTCTGCCTATCCACATGGCAGTCTCAACTGCCTATTCTGCTGCGTCAGCTGCTGACTTAGAAGGTCCATCACCTAAGCCCCCATGTCCATGCCAAATCGCAGGCTCAACGACTTACATAGACCATTGCACGCTACCTGCCGAATTCATTTCTGCCTATGCAAGGCTGCCGCTGTCCATCGCTGCCGAATTCTAGGCAATGTGCTTTCGTTGGCGCATCCCCGCGCCTAGAGCCTTAACAAACCACCCCCACTAGAAGAGTCCGACGTCCTCGTCGGAATAGATGTGAGGTAGTTTTGCACTTGATCCTCAAATTGCCACAAATCTGTGTCCTTCTCCCACGAAACCTCTTCATTCGTCTTCCATTTCACTAAGAATTCTGTCCGCCGATTCTTTTTGTGTTGGCCAAGTCGACGATGATCCATAATCTTGACAATAGCATCGTCAAATTGCTTATGAATCGTAGGAGGAGCTCATTGCGACTTACTTCTTTTAGGATCCTCATTGTCTTCATAAAAGGGTTGTAAGTAGCTTACATGAAAAGTGGGATGAAGCTTCAGCCGTTCGGGCAGCTTCAATCTATAGGCAACAGCCCCAACCTTTTCAATGACTTCGAAAGGTCCATCATATCTTGGCACCAACCCTCGGTGCTTCGATGTCCCCACAATTTTCTTCCAAATTTGAGGAGTTAACTTGAGTAACACCTTGTCACCCACACTGAATTCCAGCATTCTTCGCTTTTGATTTGCATATTTGAGCATCCGCTTCCTTGCCTTTCGCAAACTATCTTGAGCTTGCTCAAGCAGCTCCTGTCACTCCATCGCAAATCTGTATGCTGCCGAACTCTTCCCACCAGATATTTGTACTGCAATCTCGGCAGGAGTTTGGGGTTGTGCCCCCAAAACCAACTCGAATGGACTTGCTTCCGTTGCTGAGGATTTTTGAAGATTATAGCAAAATTGCGCACTATCTAGCAACTCCAACCAGTTTCGCTGCATTGCTGTCACGTAGTGTCTCAAATATTCCTCTAGCAAAGCATTTATCCTTTCCGTCTGCCCATCAGTCTGCGGATGGTTGGCAGTCGAAAACTTCAGCCTTGTTCCCATCATGTTGAACAATGTTGTCCAAAATCTACCCGTGAATCGCACATCACGATCGCTTACAATGTCTGAGGGTACTCCAAAGTATTTCACCACGATGCGGTAGAATAAGTCAGCGGCCACTTCAGCTGTACACACTGCAGGGGCAGCTACAAACACCGCATACTTGGTGAATCTGTCCACAACAACCATGATTGTGTTCATGCCATCCACCTTTGGAAACCCAACAATGAAGTCCATCGAAACTGACACCCAAGGCTTCTCTGGAATCGGCAGCGGCTGTAACAAGCCTGCCTCTCGCTGCCGTAAAGTCTTGTCTTGTTGGCACACAAGATAAGTCCTGACGTAGAGTTCTACGTCGTCTTCCATCTTTGGCCAATAATAAGTCTGCGACAAGAGAGCAACCATCCTTTCTCTACCTAGATGTCCTGCCCACTGCGGATCATGAGTCTCTGTCATTAAATGTCTTCGCAGCTCCCCCTTTGGCACAAAGATTCGACCCCCCTTTGCATAGAGTAGGTCTTGTTCCAACCAATATCTCCGTATTGTCCCTTCTCGTACATGCTCAACCATTTTCTTGTACGCTGCATCTTCCCCAGCAGCTAGACGAAGTTGTCTCAGCATGTCTGACTCCACCTGAACAATAGCAAGAACAGTAGCAATTACCTCACGTTTGCTAAGTGCATCCGCAACCTGATTATGGCTCCCCGGTTTGTGCTCTCATACAAAGTCATATTCGGCCAAGAATTCCTGCCACCGAGCCTGTCTCTGTGACAATTTCTTTTATGTCCTGAAAAATGTGTTTGCCACATTATCAGTCTTGACAACAAATTTTGGCCCCAACAGATATACTCTCCATATGCCTAGGCAATGCACCACTGCCGTCATTTCTTTCTCATGCGTCGAGTAATTCTGTTCTGCATCAGTTAGCTTCCGACTCTCAAAAGCAACTGGATGTCCCTCTTGTACAAGCACTCCCCCAATGGCCCTATCTGAAGCATCAGTATGCACTTCAAATGGCTTCTCAAAATCAGGCAGCCCCAAAACTGGACCTGACACTACCGCTGTTTTCTGCTTCTCAAAAGCTAGCTGGCAGTCAACCGTTCATTCCCAACTCCGATTCTTCTTGAGAAGATCCGACAAAGGAGTTGTTTTCTTGCTATAGCCCTCAATGAATCGTCTGTAGTAGTTTGCAAGCCCCAAAAATGACCTCAATTCCGGGACGGATTTAGGTGCTGTCCATTCAACAATTGCTTGAATCTTCCTTGGATCCATCTTCACCTGTACTTCGCCAATTAAATGGCCTAAGAACATAATTTCATCTTTTACAAACTCACATTTTTCCTTCTTTACATACAATTCATGTTCTCTCAATCTACTTAAGACTTTAGAGAGATGAGTTACATGCTCTTCAATGCTTCTACTATAGATTACAATGTCATCTAAGTAGACTACAACAAAGTTATCTAAGAAATCATATAGCACATCATTCATTAGATTACAAAATGTTGCTGGAGCATTTGTAAGGCCAAATGGCATAACTAAAACTCGTATGAGCCATACCTTGTCACACAAGTAGTTTTATGCTCATCCCCATCAGCAACTCGCATTTGCCAATACCCCGATCGCAAGTCCAGTTTTGTGAAAATAGAGGCTC